>CABFWO010003635.1:51280-82563 GCA_902155825.1 Timema genevievae
AAATACAAGTGCCCCCCCCCCCCCAATGGTAATGTCTTGGCACACCAGTGTAGGTGCCCCTTGTCCTACAACCTATCCAACCTATCCATACAATCGTGGGGAAGAGATTAATAATTGGAGAGAGAGTTGTAAACAATTTAGTTAAAATACACTTCCAATACACCCGACCGGAATTCGAACCTCGATCCCGCCATTACCGACAGTCTTATAAATTGTGATATTGATGCTTTTGAACATGCGACCATTTACGTGGGTAATTCCTGAGATGATTTTACATTTTACCTAGGCTAGTATCTAAAATGTCAGTAGGTAAATTACACACCTTCACATAATTTGTTTACAGCTGAATATTCTTTAGAGCCAGTAATTGATAATTGTGTATCTTCCATCTCAAAGTGTATATGTTTATATGTAGGTTCAACATTTGCCGTGAGAGCGTGTTAGAAACTCGGATATTGTGCCAGAGACTTGTGGATGAGGTGTTTGTTGCTGGTCTCACAGCTCCACCGCCTCAATTCGCCGAGATGGCCCGCTCCTTGTTGGACGGTACATGGGCCATGGTGCCCTTCATAGACCACGACGCCTTCCTACACTTCACCAAGCAGTTGGTAGGACTCAGAGGAGAGCTCCCAGACAAAGCCTCAGCCACAACAAATGTTATACACCAGGTCAGTCAACTAGGATTATCCAGGAAATCAAATTGTTTTGAGTAAAAACTAACGTATTGCTCGGGAAATCTTTAACTTTTTTTAAGTGCGTATAATCCGAACGGGTAGTAAGATGCGGTTCTAATAATAACTTTAACTTTTTAATTCATTATATAGTTGGGTTTGCCCTCGGCTTCTCTCTTATTTAAGTCATCTAAGTTAATTTTTGTCCAGCAAATCATTCAAACTACCAAAAACACAATCTCAAACAGGATAAATGCGAGGGAAATGTTTTATATGTCGACGACGCCACATATGGAATGACTCCCTGTAGTAATGAACAAAAAGAAATAATTTATGTTGGCAGTCCATGTATTACGTGGAGGAATAGTTACAATGAACACCACAAGAAGTAGTTTACATTTTTTACATAAGAAACAAAAATAAATTAAATTAAAAGAAGCATTCTATAGTGAGCACTATATCACACAAAACAAAATTGTTATCTTGGTATAGTACCAAACGGTAAGCAAGAATATTTTTCGCAGCGGTTACGCATTCGATACAACTTAAAACTTTAATTTCTAGAAAAGAATGGAATGGCGTGGTTACAAACCACGCCAAGTAGCTGCGACGTATGTTTATTGTTTATGCCTATTTTTTTTACACTGCTTTAATCACTGATGAGATAGCGTGATGGTATTTATTTTATTCTGTTCCCGGTTAAATAAGGAGTGAACAGAAAAAGTCCCATCTCAATTCGATAGTAAATATTTGAGTTTACTCGCAGCATACAAATAAATAAACAGAAAAAAATTCTAATAATATATTATTCGGTCTTCTTATCGTATAAACTGACCAGAAAAAATAGAAAATACACAATAGTTTGAATGTACAGATAAACGGTATCAACTTTCTAAAGAGTGTGTAAACGTCTACGAGAGGCTTCTCGATGGACACCAATTGAAGAACTCTAATGAGGCTTCTCGATGGACACCAATTGAAGAACTCTAATGAGGCTTCTCGATGGACACCAATTGAAGACTTCTTCCTCTTCCACCTACGACGATTTAATGCCCATTGGTTGGGCGACAATTGTAGAACTCGCAAAGACTACTTATAGTCTTAACATCTGTCCCTGGCGAGCTCAAATTCTCTTATCGACGCGATTACCATGTAAGGTAATTCCCACTTATACAATAAATATACTTCAGTGGCGTGTGGTGGATATTTTTGTAGGGTAAGCTATCAAGATTTTTTAAATGTAAAGATTCAATTTTATGTTAAATATATTAAAGTACTTACCTTATTTATAATTGAGCTGGATTCTTCTATTCTCCTTAACAAATTCCTCAATCACGAGATCGTAAAACTGCGGATTTTGCCTTAATTGTTGTAGAAGACCTTTTTCAATGGATAGCACTGACAAGTTTGTGAGCCTTTCTTGGCTTTGTGAATTGCGTACATAATTTTTTATTCTTTTTAATGCTGAGAAACTTCTCTCAACGGAAGCACTTGTTGTCGGGATGGTTACAATAAGTTCACACAGTTTTGCCACTTGACAATATGCTCTTTGAAGATAATTTGATTTGATAAAAATAAGAAAATCACTTACATTTTTGTGACGCAGATCCTTTGAAATGAAGGTGACTACAAGCTGTGATCTTAAAGAAGGGAAATCAAACATAATACCATAGCTGTCTTTTAAGCTCTGGAAAGCCATTTCGGGAAAACTGCGTTTGTATTGTTCAAAATTATCTACATGTAAGAGTTCTAAAAAAAACATAATGAGTCCAAGTTCTTGAACCTATCACTTAGCTGTATTATAAGTGTGTCCAAAATCTCACAGTATAGGCGTTTGTAATATATTTTTACATCAAAGGTGTCAGAATTTCTTGGGCTTTTTTTTCAGGCTCATTCGCATCAGACTCTTCGTTGGTTTTGGTCCAGATTCTCTCAAATTCTTCACGCTTGTTTTTCAATTGATCTTGATATTCTTTTACTTTGTTTATGCAATAACCGATGTCATTAATTTTGACTTGCAATATATCAAATAATCTATCAGTAAGAGGGAAAATATCAGCAAATGTATTTAGTAGAAAATTAAAATTGAAATCATGCATCGATACTTCAAATCCACGGGCAGCAATGTACGCTTCTTGATCCCATTTTTCCTCTGGATCTGTAATCTTTCCAAACAACGAAATTAGTTGATTCCTATACTCGTTAACAGTTTCAACCAATCTAGAATTATAATTCCAGCGTGTAGAAGCTACTCTTGGAAGCCTTTTCTTCATTTCTTTATCCAGAGTTCGTATTCTTTTGGTTGATTTTGAAAAAAATTATGCAAGGCCATTCAAAGTAAGAAAAAAAACTTCTTCAGTCTTTGATAAGGGACAAGCCCTGATTCAGCCAGTGAGCGAAGCAGTGTACAAAAATTGTATTCGGAAATGTATCTCTTACTTTGGACTGCAATCCATTCAAGTGCCCAGCCATGACCGCAGCCCCGTCGTATCTTTGTTCAATCAGATTTTGTTCACAACCATACTCCTGTATCAATTTTACAACATAAATGTATAGTGCGTTCGCTTTTCTGTCATCATAAATATTTCTGAAGCCCAAAAGATCTCACATGTACCAGTCCATCTTGAGTAACATAGCGAAGACAATTGGGAACAATTATTTACATCTGTTGTTTCATCCAGTGTGATGGAAACTAAATTGGTTTCATTGATCTCTTTTTATAATACACAATAACACATTTGCAAGGGCATTGATCAAATAATTTTGAATCAAATTCGATAGTCCTGTAAATATAGATGAATGTTCTAAATGGTAAATTTTTCATCATACTCTCTTAAAAGATTCACTAGTTCTACGTAATTACCTTTATTGAAAGATTCACTCGTTTTGTCGTGGCCTCTAAATGCCAGTTCTTGCCGTGCTAAAAAACAAACTACATCAATGAATCGCTTCATAATTTCTCTATTCTTCCTGACAAGTTCATTGTGCTGTCAATTCCGTATTTTTTCTGTTCATCGGGCATTAGATCAATTCTAGTTTTACCAAACTTTTTTCAGCAATCATGGCTTGTAAATTATTTTGGGACAAACTGTTTTTAACGGCTTTGTGTGTGTTGGCCATGTCATTGAAACCAGTACTGTTCCAAACACGCTTGTCATTTTTAAAAAGAAGACAAGACCAACAGTATAACTTTTGTACATGAGGACATCCCGTCAACCATTCATTATTATTGAACAAATGTGAGCTGAAGCGCCTTAAACATGATTTTACCTTCGTACTAATGGGCAGTTCTGCCACATTATATTATTTGTTTTTTTTCCTCGAAAGTACACGAAGCAAAGCTATGTTTTAAAGTGTTACCTATGATGCAATCACATTTTGGTTGACCTGTAGATCCGCATGGTCTCGACTGGATATCCTTGCTTCTCAACAGTATAATACGTAAGAAGCAAGATTGCTTACCTTGACGTCATATACACTGTGAATACCACGCTACACAACTCACACATATAACCTAACACAATACATTAATACGTTAAAAATTATAACCATTATTGACTGGTAATTGTTTTAAACACTAAATAAATTTTATTTTTATTTTTATGCGGTTTTGGTCACGTATAGTAAGGAAATAACCAAAGAATGTGTAGCATTTTAGTAACACAAGGGTCTGCTCCCAAGCGATTGCGGGTCCTGTGGCGATAATAGCCGAGCGTGACCGACTGAACACGAGTACACAGCTTAGCGGAACGTAGTACAGAGGCGCGGTGCTATTCGCTCACAGACCACAGAGTCGGAAGGAGAAAAATCTGTTGCACATTGAGCTTTTTATGTAGAACAAGGAATACATTCTATTACCAAACAATAGCATATCGATGATTAAACTGACACTGATAACTTTTTTGTTAATGATATTTGTATTTATGTATCTATTTGGCTCTGGGTAAGCAATGCATACCTTACATATATGGAATACACGCCACTGATATACTTTGATCACTTTTATATTAATTTATTGTAAGAACGTACTCTTTTATAGGTATTACTGTAATAATTTACCACCTCAGCTTGTACAAACCACCCGTCTCAACGCTGGTCACCGTACACTATATCATGATGAAATACGTGACGACCAGTAACACACGTATTGTTGCCATCCCGGTCACTGCGTCTCTATCTCTTGTAACAATGAGAGCTCTGGTTTCCCCTGTTGCCCAAACCTCCCCACCTGCCATTTGAGTCAATGACAAGTATGGGAAGTCTTGGCTAATTTGTTATGCGAGTTACAGGTTGCAGTCGCAAACCCTTATCCTCGTTGCATGAACTTAGTGTTACATAAATTGGTACCTTTGATTTAGTTGCAAAATACATGGTTAACATTGTCTGTTACCCGACCCAGGATGTCCACCTTGACAGAAGCGCCAAGCTGGGTCACCTGAGAAAGGGTTGATTTGTTTTGTGAGTTACAGGCAGCATTCGCTAGCCCTTATCCTCATTAAATGATAGTGAAATAAGATGTTGAAATTTACCGTGCTACCTTGTTTACCTTTTACCTTCTTACACTAGTCTTGGGCGTTTGTATGGTCACTCCTCTTGAGGGTCATAGTCCCCTAATGATCGTATTATGGGGTTCTCGTGTGCTGCTGCCCTCTGGTAAAATGTAGTTCTTCTATCTTGAAACAGCTCAGAGAGGGGCTTGATTTTCGTCATGGTATGTATATGTTCAGTTCTTGTCCGGATGTCTACTCCTGTTATTGTACGTAATATTCTGTTTTGTAAAGTCTGGAGTTTACTGATGTGCGTCTTTGCTGCGTAGCCCCACCCTACGCAGCCGTAGGTGATGATGGGTTGAATTATGGTCCTGTAGATTGTTAGCTTTGTTTGTTGGCTTAGATGATTCTCTTTGAGAAGTGGATAGAGTTGGATGAATATGGCCATTGCTTTGCTCTTGGTTACGTCAACGTGTTTCGACCAGGTAAGTTTTCTGTCTATAGTAATTCCCAAGTACTTGACTTCATTTCTGAATGGTATTTCTTCTTCGAAGAGGGTGAAGTTCTCAGCTGGTAATAATCTTCTCCTGGTTACCACCAGTGCCGTGGACTTTGTGGCGTTAACTTTAATCCTCCACTTAAATAGCCAGGTCTCAAAGGTTTTCAGAAATCGTTGCAGTGATAGAGAGGCGTAATATATGTTCCGCTCTCTGGTATACATTAGCGTGTCGTCAGCAAACATTCTTACTGTCATTTTTGGATGTGTCGGAATGTCTGCGACATAGATGTTGAACAGAAAAGGAGCCAGTATTGAGCCTTGCGGTACTCCTGATTTAACACAAGTCCTTTCTGAAAGTACGCCTTCAATAGAGACATGGAAGTCTCTGTGTTTTAGGTAGCTGTTTATAATTCTGACGTCTCCTTGTGAGAATTTGTAGTGGATCATTTTGTGTAGTAAGTCCGTAGTGCCACACTTTGTCGAACGCCTTTTCTACATCGAGGAAGATTGCTAGCAAGTTTTTCTTTTGATTGAAACATTCAGTGGCATCCTCGATGAAATTGAGAACCGGGTGTATTGTCGAATGTTTTCGTTTGAAACCAAATTGCAAGTTGGGGATTGTCTTGTGTTCTTCAGTATGTTGTGTTAGTCTTCTTAGGATAAATGTTTCGAGAAGTTATCCTGTTGTATTCAGTAGGCTGATTGGACACCTGTTTTGTGGGAAAATACCGTTTTTACCTGGTTTTGTTATGCTAATCACTCTAGCAATTTTCCAGGGTTTTGGAAACTAATCTAGCTTGAGAGTTGCGCTTATTATTTGCGTGAGGAGAGCTAATGCATTCTGCGGTAAGTTTTTAAGAGTCTCATTATTGATCCCGTCTAATCCTGGTGCTTTATTTGGTCGGAGAGTTTTAATAGCTTTTTTTAGTTCGTCGGCTGTAATTGGTGTTAGTGTTTCATTTGTCGGTTTTTCCAAGAATGTGTATACTCTTATAATAATTTCTCTGTTGAACGGTATGTCTTGAGGTTGGTTGGGCTGAAATTGATCTTCTAAAGTTTGGGCTATTGCGTTGGCTTTGTCTAAGCTGGTATAGGCCATCCCTTGTTGCCCATGTATCGCTGGTGTGCCTGTTTTTTTTTAAGTACTTTTTAATATTTTAGTTAGTGTCCAAGTTTTTTGTAAGCTAGTTGATGTGTCAATGACGAAATTGTTCCAGTTTGCTCTTTTGATGTTGATGGCAGTTCTCTTGACCAGTGCTTTTAGTCGGTTGTATTTTGTACGTTCTTGAGGTGTTCGTAATCTTTGCCAATCCCTTCTTGCTTCCCGTTTTAGGGCTATGAGAAAGGTGAGTTCAGGGTGGTCAGTCCTGAGGTCTTGGTGTTTTCGGGAGGTCTTGGTGTGTTGTTTGTAAGTTCCTTGAACTGTCGCTGTGAAAATGTCTATGGCTGCGTCTACGTCTTCTTCTGTATTAATTTCTAGGCCTCTTGGGATAGCTTGCTGAAGGTCTGATTTGAATGTCACCCAGTCCGTTGTTTTGATTGTAGGTCTGTTCCAGCTTGTTTGATGTTGTGGTCACATCCCATTCACAGAGTACAGGAATATGATCAGAATCTAATTCTTGCAGTACTGTTAATGATTCAGTTGTTAAGATGATGTCAAGAACGTCTGGTCTGTGCAGGGGATTTCCGGGATAAAAGGTCGGTGAACCTGGGGCTAACACATTGTAATCGTTCTCGGTTGCATTTTCTTCTAATATTCTTCCATTCCTATTGGTCAACCGGATGTTCCATGATGTGTTTTACTATTTAGGTCACCGCCTATTAAGTAGTTTTCGGGTGATGTAATAGTGTCTAAGTCATGTTTTATTAGAATTTTGGTCGGAGGGTTGTAGGTGGCCATAAAGTTGAGGTCTCCAGTTTTGGTGTTTATTGCTACCGCTGTGGACTCAAGGTTTTCGGTTTCATAGTTGTCGGCCCTGTAGTGTGGTAGACTGTGTTTAATAAGAATAGCAGTACCTCCTCCCCTTCCGTTTTCTCTGTCAGATCGGTAAATACAGTAACCAGCTGTGTTTAGTCTCTTTCCTGTGTGTAAATGCGTTCCGCATATAAGTGAAACGTCTATCCCATAGGTTTTTAGTAGATCTTCGAATTCTTGTTTCTGGTGTAGCAGTCCGTTTGCGTTCCAAGTAAGAATTCTGAGTTGATTTTTGTTTATAGTTCGTGCTTTAGTCATCTTTGGCATCAAGATAATAATCAGTGGCTGCTTCGATTATTATCATCAGTTAGGACATTTTATCTTCGGCCTGTTTAATCTTAGTTAAGTAAGTTTTGAGATGTTTAAGTAGGCCACATATGTTCATCTCTTTAAAGAACGTAAATAATTCTTTAAAGTCAAAAGGGGTCGTTTGTTCTTGTTCCTTTGGTTGTTGTGAGTCGTTCCGTTTGTTAATTAGGATGTCTCTGTATGTTCTTGTTCACGTGCTAGGGTTGGCCGGTGTAATGGTTTTGGTTGACAATGTAGGGAAATAATTTTTTGTTGGTGTCCCCTTATGTGTAAATGTTTTTCTTTTTTGCGCCATCTTTGGTCAATTTACACATTTAGCTGGAGTTGAGGTGTCTTTTTTTTTGGAAATCCTTGGTCAAATGCGGCATCAGGCCTTTGACGCAACGAGGATTATTGGAACAGTTGTTCTTTGAATGGCCAAACTTTTGGCACCTATAGCATTGTAGGATGAAGTTTTGTGATTGTATGTAATGCCCTATTTTAACTCTAGTGCTATTGATGTAGTTTTCCTGAAAGAGCTCGTAGTTTTCGTCAGTTCTTGAGAGGGTATAAATGAAAATTGGAAGTAGTTTGATGCTATCTTGGATATTGTTATCTGTTTGTGTTCTTGCTGTAAATTGCCTGACGTCAGAATCTGCGTAGCCCATTGCGTGTAGTTCCTCTTTGATTTCGTCCGTGTCCATGTTGGGGGGGAGCCCCTTAATTACTATTTTTAGGGGCTTGTTTCTCTGGAGCGTATATGTATGGTATTCTTGTCCAGCTTGTTTGAGTAAGTCTTGTAGGGCCTTGAAGTCTTCGAGTGATGACGTATGTATTTTTAAACCGTCTTTAATGTATAATATTTTATAAGTTCCGATCATTTTTGTCTTCATCGTCTTTGTTATTTTTGAGTAATTGGTCGTCCCTGATACGACTATAGGTGGTATTTTAGATTTGGATTTTTGGGATTCGGGGTTGTCTCCTCTAGCGCTTTCGTTTGAAAGTTCTACTGTTTCCATAGGCTCTTCTTGTACTGAGAGTGTTTCATATTTGTTTGTCACTTTGATTGATTTAGGAGGTTTGTCTTCTTTATGTTTAAAAAGCAACTTCCTATTAAGGATAGCTGCTTCAATAAACTCTCCGTCCTCAGCTTCACTGTCAGTCAGGTCAATGTCCACGTTCTCTTCATCATCAAGGTTTCTTGCCCAGTCCTGGTGTAACATTGAGTTACATTTGAACTCGCCCTCATGCTAAACTTCATACTCAACTCGCCGAAGAATCATACCACCCGCCAAAATAATATTCAATAATATTCGATAATATTCTAAACCCTACAATAGTACTCTTCACTATTGTAGTTCCTGTAAATTGAAACAACGTTATAGACAATTCGAATCAATAAAATCAATTCAATAGAACTATGGAATACATTGGAATCTAAACTCACCAAATCTATCGTGTGTAGACAACGACGCGCTACACCGGGTAGTAACAGAGACTCCCTCACCGAAGTCAACACCGACTAAATCAAATAGATACTGAAGCCACGCCAAACAATACTATCCACGTTCAACAGAATTCTACCATTCTGCACCCTGGTGGATAGTGGCTCAACCAACACTGGACGGAGGAACATAGTCATAGGAGCAGGATTATGCCAGGATCATCCGTGATAATCTACAAACTTTAACAATGGCAACGTATACTATGAACTTTATAATTATTCAAAACTTTAACTTTTGTTTAAGTCGTATTTATTTTCTTCGCCATATAGTAAAATATAATGTCTGTCGCCACTTGGGTGCTCGAGACAGCTGTTTAGTTTTGATCTTTAAATTATAATAACTTTGATATATTTTTGAGGTAAAGAAGTTTATCATTATTTCGTTCTGAAATAATGTTGTAAATAAAATGTTTTGATTTCTTTTGTGATAATGAACATTTATAAAATTTAAACTTCGAGACGTAAATTGTTTAACTGATAAAATTAATTAGTGATTAATTTTATATTTGATCGTAGTTTAAATGTTTTCACTAGACTTTGTTTATTATAGATTGTTAACTTTAATTTCACGAATAGATGGAAGTTTCTAAACTGTAAGTTTAGGTCAGGTAGTCCCACGGGGGTTTGACTAAAGTCTGTTAGCCAAACTCTCGCGTATTTTAAAAATGTCTAATAAATATTCTTTATATATTTATTATTTAATTTGTTCGAAGTCTGCCTTAAGTGATGCAGTGCAGACACGTTTGAAACAGTATAATAAGGCCCATAAGGCTCTTATATAAATCATATATAAATCTTATAAATTTATTAACTGGTTTGTTATTTGTTTACTTGTATTCGTTTGAACACTGTGGGTCGTTTGTCTCATAAAGACTAGCCCATCTGATTGTTTGATATGTCTAACAGTAGAGAAGTTCTGGCTAAGGAACTACACTAATAACTGTTTATTTCTAACATGATTTTCCACTGAACTCAGTACGATTATTGAGACCATGTAATTAATTGAATTCATTTTTGCTAATTGTTTATTGCTTTGAATAAACCATTTATGGTATTACTATTTAAATCTTGCATTTCATGTCCTTTGTATATTATATGTAGATTGCACCCTCCCTCTACCTTTAAGTTATCGATGGTCGTAAGGAAAGGATTGGAGAGAGGGGTGTAACACTGGGTTTGCTGTCTTTTTAGCTGGCCGCGTGCGCAGTCAGTTTTCTTGTCCATTTTAGTTTTGTTGTTGGCCCTAGAAGGGCCGACAACGGTTTAGTTTGTATTTGTTGATGTAGGTATTAGTGTGTCCCTTGGTTTAATAGTTTGTGGTTGTCAGTGGTGCGACCACTTGTCGAATGCTCACCTTTCACCTGGTATCCTCCGTCAACACAAGTTCTATCGTAGAAAATCACTCGCACGATGTGAACAGTGTCAGTGTCGTGTGAATTATCTAAAAAAACTTCTTGTTGCTTGGACAATGAGAGCGCGTTTCTTCCTCACGTATTTTTTCAAACTCTGATGACATCGTCGATTGCACCAGAGTGGACTGACAATCTCGACCGACCATATGAGAGTAGTTTGAATCCTAGCTTTCTGGTTGGCTGGACAATGCAACCACTCCTTACTAAGGAAAAGGTGTATTTCTCTTAGAACGAAAACTCAGCGCTAGATCAGCTCTTTCCATTTTGTTTCACCGTCCAACGCACCCAGTAAGCACATTTAAAATAAAATAAATGTATTGACTTCCAAACTGCCTGAAGGGATTAAATATTCTAAAATGAAAATGAATGATTAAAATAATATTGTAAAATAAAGAGAATTCCCTAATTTAAATATAAAATGCAAATAAAATATTAAAACTGCAGTCTCATCCTTCCTTTTCGAATCAACATAGGATTTACAAATTGAGACATCATGAGTGTTAGCTTTCAGTGTTTAATTTTAAGCTAAACGTGTATTTTTCCTCTTCATACCACGATTAGAATTTTAAAATGGGCCATCTCCCAGCTCTATATATCTATCTCAGCTCTTACAATAATGTGGGGGTGGAAGTATATTCAATTTCTAAGAAAATTAGATAAACACAAAAATAAATATTTCGTCCATACAATCACACACAAATCAGGGTTTCCATCGTGATGTAAGAATAGAAGATTGTACAAATGCACATGCAGCAGAAAATCTGAAATTTCGATGCAAAATCGGATTCTAGTTGAAAACTACTATTTTCTTTAGTTCCTTAATCTTTAAAATGAGTTATAATTTTTGTCCAAATCGGTTTAGCCGTTTTTTCATCATTTAAATGACCGGAAAGGGGCTTATCAAATATTATAATAGAGCTATTAATAAATAAATAAATATCAAATTTGATTTAATTGTAAAGGGGCCACTTTAATTAGGATAAATTTATATTTCAAAAGACACAGTTTATTTAACGTTGTTTTTCCAGTGAAATCTTAAGTGACGTTAATATACATTATCTGAGAGGAGCTTATTTTCAAGACGGCTCTTGTCCGTTTTCCTAAATTCATGGGAAATTAAAATATATATATATTTAGATGTAAGGTCTGTACCTACTTATCCTCTCATGAATATTTTTCAGAGATCTCTTATACTATCAGGTGGGTTTCACCTAAATATTAACACTTTAAAACTAAAAATTTTCTATAATTAAATGAATTAATTTGGACAAAGGACGTTTTGAAACTAAAGTATGGACAAGAAACATTTTGATAGTAAAAACAATGGTCATGAGACTATTTGGTTTAAAATGATTGATAAACCTATTTTTGCAATGAAAGTAACTTTTACTTTTCAAATACAGCTACACATATATTTAATCCGAAAATAATATCATTTTTAAACTCTATTGTAAAACATTTGAATCAGTTTTTAAAGCATTAAACACGATTTTTCAACTCAATTTTTGCATTTAAAAAAAAATATTAGCACTGACTAGAACTATACTGACTAGACTGACTAGACTGACTGACTATATATATATATATATATATAGAGAGAGAGAGAGAGAGAGAGAAAGCGCTAATGATTTTGTTTTAGTTTTACCAAGAGCCAGACTTAATATTTTTAAAAAATAGACTGGATTAATTTCACAACCCGAGACATCTGGACATCTGGCTCAACTGTTTGAAACTAATACATCCCTAGCTACACATAGTCTATCGTCAGAATTTGAATTCAAGGCTTTCCAGCTGATTATCAGGGTTGTCATTCTTAAAATTCTCCATGAAGCGAAGAGAAATATAAAGGATTTATATTAGTTTTGTATTTTTTCTCTGTGGTAGATAGATTGACTGTTTAGTGGACAAGAGACAGTATGAAGCTAAAATGGCAGGGTGATCTTAATTTACTATGGACATGAATCATTTTGATCATAAAACTTTGGCCTTTTAGTACTATTTGATGGCCGCCTTTTATATATGGACTAGAGGCAGTTTGATTACAGGTCTCATATCTAAACACAATTTTTAATTATTTAAAGTATATTTTGGTCGGAAATGAAGATGTTTTACAAAGAGGAATGCATGAAAAATATGGTGATATTAAAATCTCAATCTCGACTTCGGGTGGAAAAAGGACGTTTTGAAAACAGGCTCCTCTTAAATTAGGGCTGGGTGGTTAAGCCAATTTCTATAGTTAAAATACAATATATTTAATTACTTTAATCACTATATTTCAATATAAATTGTATTTTAATTATGAACTGTTGTAGTTAAATAGCATTGAAAAATCAGAGTTTTTTTTGTCTATAAAGTTAATATGTATTTAACCATTTTATTGTAGTTTGTATGTGTACTAGTGTTAAAATAAATGCATATATGTTCAGTAAACACATTATATGTCTTTCTAAACATAAAGAAATACAATCGGCAATCATTCAATTTTTTTCTCTTTTTTGACTAGCCAAATTAGGAACAGAGCTTATGTATTTCAAGTAAATACCTATGTGATAATGTTGGTGTTACAGATGTACAGCGGTGTGCTGCTGGCTCTGCAGGTGTTTGTTCATGAAGTACTTCTTGCCACTCCAATCATCTCGGTCTTGGTCAGATTCTTCCTCAACATATTAATGTGGTTCTCCATATATATGGCTCAGAGGCTCCCCGTGCTAGCGTACATCACGTGGGGACCAGCCAATGTTCGATGACGACACGGATGTTTATTAAACTAATACAACAATACATTAATTGGTACAACAATTGATTAAGTGACAGCGTCTCAAGGTATTGAAGAACTTGAATGGTACAAAGGCAGTAATAATTATCAGTCCCATTGATATAATTCATGATTCATGTTACAGTTTATCCTGATTAATTATATTAAATGGTTTTTTAGTGATCAAGGGGAAAGTTAAAATAAAAATAAATATCCATTGTATTAAACCGTTACAAATCTACAAATATTTTGCACTCGATGGCGATGCGTTGTAGGTGACCACAAAGTATGTTTACTCTGTGGATATGCCTTACACTCAGGTACTTAAGCTATAAGAGCCAATTTCATTTATTCGCTAGTCAAAATGAGTTATGTTTTACAACTCTCACTTTTGATTAATAGTCTTACTATTGAGTGATATTAATATTGTTACATTTTGTTAATATCGAGAGTAACAACTATTCTAGGCTATATTTGTGATATACCGCAATTTCACTGACTAGCATACGTTGCTTAAATCATTCTCAGAACATATACACTCCCTAATTATTATGATTGAGTAGCAGATAAGAAACATTACTCAGCTTTAGACTGCCTATATTAGGGGCTTACTCAGGGGGAGGTTGTGAGGGGGGTATATCGCCCCCCCCCCCAAATATAAAATAATCCAAAGCATTATCAACCAGCAAAAGAAGAAACACAAGCCTCACACAGTGTTCTTGTACTTGCACACTAACATGTTATCGTGATAATGACATTGAAAAGTGATTATAGATATGGCAGATTATATTTTATCGATAGATGGTGCTTGATCGATAGTTAAATCGATTGATAGAAGTATTTCCGTGCCCATTTGTTTGGAGCGCAAGTGTTTGGCTTAACGCTATAGTGGCGTATAAAATGATGTACATAAACAATGGTACTAGACGGAATGGTGGAGAAACCTCGTCTGTTAGTTCTTGTGTAAACTGTAAGGTTCGCGTGGAATAGACTGGCGGACAGGAGCAGGAACAATAAGTGTATCTGTGTCATTTGTGTCTTTGGCTATTATTTTCAATTTTATGTTGTTAGTTTTAAAGAACCATTGTTTGAGGTGTGTATGTAGATATAACTTTTCCTGATTAATATCTAAAAATGTGTTGGATTTCTTGGTTTGAAGATCTACCACCCCCCGAGATTAAATCCTGCATACGCCCCTGGCCTATAATATGGTAGTTTGTTCAATATATAGGGTGATTCAAAACTCCATGTACAAACTTTATTGGGAGATAAGGAACACTAAAACAAACCTTGTTCGTGACCGTGTGTCGGCTGTTGCTGCTGGTATACCATCGTTATTCGTAACGCAGACTTGGTTCGTGTAACCTGGAGCATTTCGTGGATTATGAGATGACTGACGTGCATCTAACACATGAGGCTGTGGAATCTTTGAAAATGTGCGGCAATCAATGCATCGACACTGTGAGAGATGCATAACTGTTGGCGGTCGCTCTTTGAACAACTTCTGTAAAACTGATGTACATTTAAATGGTGTTCACATTTTCTGCCTTTCATTTAACAAGTACCCACAGCGCACTCTAAAACCAAAGGGTGACGTCTGCGGACCTATTGTCATGAAAAAAGTTTGTTTTAGTGTTCAAATTCTCCCATTAAATTTTGTTCAGAGAGTTTCGAATCATCCTGTAGCCTATATAATATCAAAGCAATGATCAAACTAGAGGTATGTATGAGAATATTTGATTGAACACGCTGGTCTATGTAATGTAATAATTAAATATCATGATACGAACAAATATTGGCAGCTTGCATCCTCTTACATTAATAGATTGTATGCATTTTTAACAGTTAAATGAAAGAATACACTAAGTTTTCTACCATGTATAGTGTGTACTTTATCAATACATTAAAATGATATGTATTCGGACTGTGATTTAACAAATAAATGGATTTTATAATTTATGTTAATATAAATCATATATAATGTGTATATAAATAATACACATATATATCTGAATATATAGTATAATAAAACCATATTATAAAACTCCATGGTGTGAGTCCACAGGCGAGCTATACCGACCGAGCGGCCGCCGCTGTTAGCGATGGTAGTACCAACATTGGTGGATAAAGGGTGATATGTGATCTGTACAACGAGCCCTACAGCTGGTAATCTCAGTTTTCTAAGACGGAACTGCTATTTATTTATTCAAGTATCCACTCATTTGTCCTCACGAGGCTGAGTTTGATTCCGTTCCTGACCCACTGCTTCACAGATACATTTGGAAACAGCAGGATTATAACCCAGGACCTCTTGCTCTGTAACCAGGAACTCTGGCTCTGTAACCAGGACCTCTGGCTCGGTAACCAGGACCTCTGACCAGTATACCACAGAGACTATTCCAGGACCTCTGGCTCTGTTACCAGGAACTCTGACCAGTATACCACAGAGACTATCCCAGGACCTCTGGCTCTGTAACCAGGAACTCTGACCACTAGACTACAGAGACTATCCCAGGACCTCTGGCTCTGTTACCAGGAACTCTGACCAGTATACCACAGAGACTATCCCAGGACCTCTGGCTCTGTTACCAGGAACTCTGACCAGTATACCACAGAGACTATCCCAGGACCTCTGGCTTTGTTACCAGGAACTCTGACCAGTATACCACAGAGACTATCCCAGGACCTCTGGCTCTGTTACCAGGAACTCTGGCTCTGTAACCAGGAACTCTGACCAGTATACCACAAAGGCACCCATATAGTTCGTATATATATAAATAATATTTAGGGTGTTCGAAACAAGATGCTCAGGAGGATATTTGGTCCAAAAAGGTGTTAGGCTAATGGGGAGTGAAGGAGATTACACAATGATGAGTTACATAATCTGTACTCATCACAAGGATAATAAAGTCTCGTATACTACGGTTAGAAGTATATACAGCACCATAATAGGAGATTCTATAACCTTGTTCAGAGTACTGACCAGCAAACCCAATAGGAAAAGATCAATGAGAAGACCTAGACTAAGATGGGAGGGTAACATTATAACATTAGAATGGACCTGAAATAGATAGGGTGTGATGAGGTGGAATGGTTAGAACTAGCTCAAGATAGGGATAGGTTGTAATGAAGGGGACTGGATAGAACTGGTTCAAGATAGGGATAGGTTGTAATGAGAGGGACTGGATAGAACTAGCTCAAGATAGGGATAGGTTGTAATGAGGGGGACTGGATAGAACTGATTCAAAATAGGGATAGGATGTAATGAGGTGGACTGGATAGAACTGGTTCAAGATAGGGATAGGTTGTAATGAGGGGAGAACTAGCTCAAGATAGAAGTAGGAGGCGTACGTTTGTAAGTTCAGTAATGAAATTTCGAGTTTCTAATTTCATAGAATAGGTAAGTACTTTAGCTACCAGAGATTACCACATTTTGGTGGAGTGTCGCAAGAATGCCACTGTTAGCCTGGCTTACTTTGATATTATCTCATGTTGAGATCACTTTCAACTATTTTACTATATTTTAATGTCTGTATTGTCTAGGTATTCTGGTGCATGCACCTGCTGTTTTTAGCGGGTGTTTTATCTCTAGTTTGTCCCCTATGGAGATTTTAATATGTTTTTAATTTTGGTAAACGGTGCTAGTTATCTCATTGTGTCGACGTGCCATTAAACTCCAATAAAAATAATAATAATAATAATAATAAGGATTATGCACATTATATAAATATGCATTGTATGTAGAGATAGGGTAAAATAGCATTAATTTTCAGTTTTTTTAGCATTAATTATTGGAAATTTAGCGTTTTTTGGCATAATTTAGCATTTTGTAGCAAAATAGGTAAAAATGTCTTTCGTCAATGTTTTTAGGGACTATACAAAGGATTTATGATAAAATTTATGCATGCATTAATACGAAGGGTATTTTAACCTTTGTTTGCAATTATTTTCATGTGAGAGATTATAATTATAAATAATTAATATTAAATTAACAAGGAAGGAAACTGGAAGATTGTGTCAAACACAAACAGAAGAATGCAGAATGAATCAACTGGCATAATTTATTTTACACCAATGTGTAACGTCAAAAAATCATTGTAGCCTACAGTACAAACATAAAAATAGTTTAGTAAATAGATGGTATCGTAAATATTTGGTGTCGTTGAATCAGTTCAAACAAATGTGCAAGTCAAAAATAGTTAATATATACACAAAAAATAGTTTGGTTAGCAAGGCTTCCAAAAACGAAATCAGTCGTCATATTTTAAATAAATAATTGGAGTTCAGCAGACTAACAAATACAAGAAACAATCAACAGAAATGGAAACTGGCACTCTACTGACTAAACGAAAGCATTGCGAAAGTTTCTATTGTAGCCTATTTCATTCTGGTTCACCTGTCAGTCAGTACCAAATTATACTGACTGAAAAAACGCTCGGCGTCAACACTATTAACAGGGGCCCAAATTGTTTGTAGGGCTGGCCCAGCAAAGGCCGAGTTGGTAACTTTCATGGCCATCAACATTAGAATGATGTCACACACTTTACCTTCACGCACTGTGGTTCCCATCACTTTGTGAAGGTAAAGATATCCTTCAACACACTTGTCGCTGATCAGCTTGGAAAATAGCGGTAGCACTTCAAACTGTTTTCTGACCGACTTCTCGTCTGGTGACAGCGATTGTGCAGCAATCGCAGGGTTGAAGAGCTCTCCGGCTGCCTTTAAAAAGTTGTTGGTGGTGCATGGTGCCATGTGTTTGGCCAACTTCATGGCGCTCTTTTGTGCACACCCGCACAACAACTGCTTCAACTCCTCCCGCTTGGCTACACTGGTGGTGCTGCTCAGAAGAGATTGAGCTCTATCCGAGATGTTTCCATTGGACAATCGCTTCAGGACTGACATCAGAGCTTCCAGCTCGTGCTAGAGCAGATGGGAAAATGGGAATTTGGAGCCTTCAAACTTACTGATCAGCTCAACGAACATTTTGCATGAGTCCGCAACGAACACCATCTGCAGTTTGACAGATTGCCAGGCGACCGGGTCCCTTTGCTGCTCCAGCAAATATTCCGCACTTGCGTTGTTGTTCTCATACTGCCCCAGAAACTCTATACAAAGTAATCATTCAGGTAGAGCACAGAGTGGAACCAGCTGTTCCACCTGGTCACTACTGGACTGGGGAACAGTATTGCTGGAAGGTTTGCGGTTTCTTCTTGGAGAAACCGGACAGACACGCTTTTCATTTTTCTAGCGTTTAAAAACGCCAGCTACACTTTCACAACAAACTGGTTCAGTGCCTTTAACTCTTTCATGAAAATATCTCCGGCAAGATTTACTTTATGAGTTCAGCATTGAAAATGGAGCAAGTGGTCACCCACCAAAACAATCAGAGCACCGAAGCATGTTTCCATATATCGAGCTGAGTCGGAAACAAGGCCCAGGATGTTATTGTACTCAATGCCGTATTGAGTGATGGATCCATTGATGGCCTGGCAGACCGTTGATCCGGTCGCCTTGTCGAGAAGCAGGCAGTTGGCCAAGAAGACATCCTGCGTAGCAGCCACGGTAACAGTGCAAAAGAGGATTGCCAGCACACAACGACCACGTGAGTCAAAAGTCTCGTCAACCACGATGACGATGGGCACACCCTGAACCTTCTCTTTCATCTCCAGCTTAATTTCTTCTCCAATAGGCTGGACGAAGTTTTGTCGTAAATTTCTTCCACAAGGTAGATCTCCAAAACCAGACATATGCCTGAAAAAATGAACAAGAATAATAAAATATAACATTTACAAAAATCAGGTCATTCCAATGTGTAATTCACGGCGCTAGGGGAGAGGGGGAGAGAGAGAGTGGGGAGGGGAGGAAATATCAAACTGAATGCGCACAATTCTAGTTCAATTGCCATGAGAGTGGTTGTGAACAAACTCACTTTTTCAAGTATTCGCGCACCGCTGGATGGTCCAACTTGTTGATTGGAATGTTTGCCTTGAAGCACATTTTAACAGTATTGTCGATGAGGACCAATTTTTCCGTCTTGGCTTTCTTTTGCTTGTCGCAAACTTCGGTGATCGAAAGCTGTCTCTTGAGGCCGTGAGTCTTTTGCTCCTCTTTTCTCCGTAAATGGCCTGCACTCACTACGTGTTTATTTAGGCTGTCTTTCTTATCCGACTCTAATCTAATATTGCAAATTCCATACATCAATATCTTGCTGTCACTTACATAAAATTGGTCGGATTTAAATTGACCCGCACACTGTTCAACAGTAATCGTCTTGCCGCGACCCATCTTGAAAACGATTGAGGGACAACTGTGCGTCGTGCTGTGAGCGCTATGGCCTTGGCCTGCTGAAGAACGAGGAGAGCCCTGCCCTGTGATTGGTTTGTTGGTGTGGTAGAATGGGTGGGTGGGGGTCTGGAGCCAGACGGCCGTAACCCTTAGAATTTCCAGAGAAAGTGCTGTCGCGTCAAGACAGAGGTTGGGCTTTCGTAAGATTTGGCAGAAGGGAGGGTGGCTGGTTACTTAGCAACGACTAACGGAATGTGGCGATTAGCTGGATGGGCTGTGGAAGGTTCAGGATGCAAGTAAATCCCGAGCTGAAGCACACAGACGAGTGAAACTCAATGATTTTTTATTCACTTATTTCCGCTGAAAAACATATTTTTATAGAAATTCTCAGCATTTTCAAGGAATTTGCGTCTATTTCGCTAAATAGAATAATTTAGTTAAAATACTCTCAAAATCACGTTTTTCGCGTTAATTCGCGAAATAAAAATCGCTTTAAACTCTTTCAAATGCCATGAAACGCAAAGAAAACTTAAAAATACCCTATTTTTGACCCTTTTTTTCTCGCGTTTTTCGCAAAAGAAAATTTACCCTATCTCTATTTATATTTTTTAAACCCTGATACTGACTTCGCGATAATTTCTGCTTAATTATAAGTGAAAGAGCGTTATCGCCGGTGTAATGAAAAAAATAAATATATATATTTGTATTTATGTATGTTTATTTATTTATTTAATTTTTAATTTTGAATGAACGAATGAATTTAAATTTTATATAATCTATAATATATAATCTTAATATATATAATTCTTCTGTACGTGTGTATGTCACTGAACTCCTCCTAAGCGGCTGGACCGATTTTGATGAAATTTTTTGTGTGTGTTTGAGTGGGTCCGTGGATGGTTTAGATTCACAATTGTACCCGGTAGGTGGCGCTGCAATCGGGTTTTAAGATTTTATTTTTATTTTTTAGGGATTTTTTTTGTAGGGGGGGGAATTTATTTTATTTTTTAGATTTTTTGCATATCAGAACATGTAACCTCAAAATTTCACTCTCCCACCACCACCACCACCCCCCAATATTTATAATAATGAATATAATATTAATAATTGACCGTTAAAAAATCATAAGTTCATCAATAATTGACCGTTAAAACCTTCTGAAAAGTTCATGAATAATTGAACTTCTGAGAATAATTCATAGTTATGTTTGTTTTTCGATACAGCTGATATTTGTGGCATTGTCGGCGAAATGCCAAAAATGAAAAGATGTTTTATTTTGTATGTTGTCTTGACAAAAACTGAATTTGTAATAATTATAGTTCATTGTGAATTTGTAATTGTGATGATCACATAGTAATTGTTTTATTATCGAAATCAAATATGATACCCAAACGAAAAGCTAACGTTCGGGCAGGACAACGTCTGTCGGGTCCGCTAGTTCAATATAAAATTCCATTTCAAAATCATTATTTAATAAAATAAACAAAGTTTGGCTAGTCATAGATTTAATGGTCAGTGAATTCCTGATTTTAAAAATAAAAGTGTATTGTGTTCTATGAAATATATTTCCTTAAAAAATACATTTTAGCTTTTTCTCATATTTCTTCTAGTTCAAATGAAGTTTATAAGGTTCATCTGTAATAATTTTTTTTTATTTGATAGAAATTAAGGAGACATGAATATTTATTTACACTATAGCATTAGAAACTCGAAAGTTAATTGCCTCACTTATAAAATTACGCCATCCATCCCTAGCTTTAGATAGTTCTATACAATCTACATCATTACACCCTATCCCTATTTCGAGCTAGTTCTATACAATCCACATCATTACACCCTATCCCTATTTCGAGCTAGTTCTATACAATCCACATCATTACACCCTATCCCTATTTCGAGCTAGTTCTATTCAGTCCACCTCATTACACCCTATCCCTATTTTGAGCTAGTTCTATTAGTCCACCTCATTACACCCTCTTATCTTAAGCTAGTTCTATCTAGTCGACCTCATTACACCATATCCCTATATTGAGATAGTTGTATCCAGTCCACCTGATAAGTAATAGTTATTAACAAAGTTTCAGGCTAAGATAGGCGTGATTGATTATGATCCAGGAAGTCGGGTTTCCATTCATCACAATCTGAATTGGAGTTCTTCTGAATATATTGTTTTTTTATATTGTATGGTTCCCTTAAATTGGTCCTCCTGTGGTTTAAAATATACGCATTTCTTGTTCAAATCTCTACCGGGTATACTGAGTTTTTTTTTTCTAAAATGGTTTTCCACACTCCATCCATAAAAATGTAGGTAGAAGGCCTCTAAAAATTAATATAACCATCATAACCCTAAAAACATTAACTTGATTAGTACATAAGTGTACAACCCTACGCGGTGCTTAAGGAAAACATTATTTCATGACATAGTTATTAAATAGTTTATTATTATTATCATTATTTATTTGGGCGTTTAAGTCATAAATTATCTATTGACTTGGGTTAAGAGATGTTGATGAGGATAAAAGCTGGGAAAACATATACTAATTTTTTATTAGATTGATCGGAGTTTAAGTTTGCCTCATGCGAAGAAATTAATTTCCAACCCAATTGTCCGGGCTTTAAACTAAGACCTCTTGGTATTTACCGCTCTAGCTTTACGCATATATATAATATAATATATAACATATATGACAGAGGTGTGGGGATAAGAAAGGAAAATTTTCGAGGAAATGTTCTCTTACTTGGTTGGAGGGAGAGTGGGAATCTATTTAGGAAAATAAACATCTCAGTAACCCTGGCCTTTATCCAAACCCCACCCTCCCAGAAATGGTCAAACCAATCTAAATGGGTTTGACTTTTAAACCACCTATCCACCTTCGCACGGTGACTTCCTCGTTGGTGGTGACAAAATGATAAGAGCCAACTCTTGGCAGTAAAACCTCTTTTATAGGTCATAAAAGTTATCACCTAGTGTCTCGGATTGAAAATTCTAGGTTGAGCTACTTTGATCCTGAGCGGTCTCATCAACTAAAAGCCCCCCCAGAATAAATAATGAATATTCAAAACTTTAGGAGTTTTGAATGAAATTTAAAACAAATAAACAGTAAAATTGACAACGATATATTATCATTGAAGAATTTAGTCAACTGATTATTAGAATTCTATTATAAGTAACTCTTTTAACCAAAAATAATATCACACCGGAAATAATGGTTTCTGGAATAAACTTCAAAGATGTTCGATACCTTTGAGCTTTTGATGGGCTGCCCGATGTCATATCTTTCACAAGTTCCGCAGCATAAATTTCTCTGAAGCTTTAAGGCTCATTTGGGTTGCATAGGAGAGTTCTTCGGTACTTGCCTGGGAACGAATATCTTCGGTCTTCCTTCGCTTCGTTCTTTCGCTGGAATCTGTAAATTCCGAACTCGTTCGACCTGAACGTTTTTTCTCTACATCTCCTTTGATTCTATCAAAACAAACGAATATGCTTAGCCAGTCATGATATTTATCATAAAAATATTTTCTGTCCTTTTAACATATTGCCACTTTGTTCTAAAGTCGTGTGATCATTTGCGTATGACTGATTTCGCACCGTCTGATAACGTAAACAAACGTTGCAATTTGTTGGATATATATTTTTCAATTTTGTCATATGATACAGTCGCATTATATTTCAAGTAGTCTTTCACTAGCTTAAAAATTTCTTCTCTGGATAAACCAATCGTTTCATTATCATAAGCAGGTTCTGAAACATTAAAATATCAACCTATTAAATTAATAAAATGTATATTTCAAAACATTATAAATTATTATTGATAAACTGTTTAGAACTTTAAGTGTATTGCGAAACTGAGAATTATACTAAATAGCAAAACATTTTTCAACAACCGAAAATTTAAATTATTACGAATATATATATATATATTCGTAATAATTTAAATATACGAATTCGTAATAATTTAAATATACGAATATATATATATATATATATATATATTCGTATATTTAAATTATATATAATATATATATTTAAGTGTATTGCGAAACTGAGAATTATACTAAATAGCAAAATACTAAATAGCAAAACATTTTTCAACAACCGAACATTTAAATTATTACGAATATATATATATATATATATATTCGTAATAATTTAAATGTTNTAAATTATTACGAATATATATATATATATATATATTCGTAATAATTTAAATGTTCGGTTGTTGAAAAATGTTTTGCTATTTAGTATAATTCTCAGTTTCGCAATACACTTAAATATATATATTATATTATAATATTATTATATATTATATTATAATATATATATATATAGTATCAGACCATAACAGTTAACGACTTTTCTAAATAAACTGTGGCGACTACGGAGCTATTTGTAGACTGCGTAGATTGTAATTCATTTAGACGTAGCGGATTAAATTAAACACTTATGTAATAGAAAAACAGTTCATCATTATATTTTACTACACATTGTGTTAGTTATATTTAAGAAAATATTTTACATGTTTTTTTTTTTCCTTAACGGATGAAATATGTAAGCGTCTTTTAACATGCTTTATTACCGCGTATTCGTAATTATTTTAATAAAAAATTACACAATCCACAATGGCAGCTAATGGCAGCTGGATTTTTTATATTCTATTAAACAAAGCTATAAACTACAATTTAGAACAAGTTTCGTTTCAGAACTCTGCAGAACTTATAACTTTTTCTCTAGTTTTTTAAAACATTCACATGTAATTTTTCATTATTTTTTATTAAAAATATTGTTAAACTATTAATTTATATATTATTATTATTATTATTATTATTATTATTATTATTATTATTATTATTATTATTATTATTATTTGTGTAATATATATAATAGTATTCTACTTAATTTCAACAGAAAAGTCCATTTTACAGAATTAAAATTGATAAACTGTACGAATTTCCGTGAATTTCTCACTATAACGTCATTTATCTTTCTCGCGCGGTTCAGATGCTACTCGTGCGAAGGTCACCTTGTCGCCGAAATTTAACCACCAGGTTTACATGGTTAACCCCTCCTAATTGTGCCGTTAGACACTTAAAATATCAATACATCCAACCCTACACTTTAAAACCCCTAAAAAAAAAAAATATTTTTCGACTTTTGGCCAGCTTTTCGTGATTTGGCCCCACTGTGTGACGCTCTTGAAGATTTCTGTTTCTTGGTGTCTTTGATTGAATGGTATGACATTCTTTTTCAAGTGAATATTGCAAGCAAGACCTTGCAGTCCAAGCACATCAACTTGCCACAAGCTGTGACTATACTGTAATCTATCAGCGAGTTTCTAAAAGATTTCAGAGTGAATGGATTTGCTTCCAGCTTAGTTAAAGAAAAAGAGTTGGCTGATTAGTTGGAAATTGAAGGCAAATTTAAAACTCCAACAATCAGAAGGAAAAAGAAGCAGTTTATTTATGAGACTGATGATGAAGCATCAATTAATCCACAAGAGCTTCTAAGAATTGAGCTTTTTCTGCCATTAGTTGATACTGCTCATATTGCTGTAGGAGAAAGGTTTGCACAACTGAAGACAAACACTTCAAAAGTTGAATTTCTTTTTAATCTAGATGGATTACCAAAACAAGCACTTCTTTCAAAATGCAAAGTCCTAGAAGAATTTGTTGTTAGCTGAAGTGAAAAGTGACATCAGAGGTTATGTGAAGAGTTGATTTCCATCAAATATCTCATGCAATCTAAAGGTAAAGTGACATAATTTAAAACGCTTTTTTTAAGTTATCAAGGTCTTATACATATATTAATTGAAATTTGGACTTTTTTCAAGAATATTTTTAAATACATATACAAGCTATATATATTTCAAAAATTATAAGTAAGGCTTTCTAGCATTATAAAATCTACCTAAAAATATAATTTTAAATTCAAATTGAAAATAAATTTGAAAATATCAATTTAAAATGTAAAAATGTAATTTTAACTTTTTAAAAAAATATTAAATTAAAATACATTTATTTACTTTACCTAATGAAATCAATGTGGGGTATTTAAATTTTTTTAAATCGAGAAATTTTATAAATGCCAAATAAAACATGCAATTTTATATTGGTATCATTAAATTACACTCATTTTATTTTTAAAGTTGTAACAACAGCTGTTATTTGTTTTTCTTTCTTTAGACGAGAAAACTCATTGAATGTACTAAGTTTCTTGTCAAGTACCAATTCAAATATACCTATATAAACGTGTGGGTGGCTTTAAGGATTATACTCACCATACCTATGTCAGTTGCTTCAGCCGAGATAAGTTTTTCCAAGTTGAAGTTAATAAAAACATATTTGAGATCAACTTCTTCTCAGGAAAGGTTGAACAATTTATCAATATTATTGATTGAAAATGAGATATCCTCATTGGACTTTAACGGTTTAATTAGCACTTTCGCTTCTGTAAAATCTAGGAAAGTTAATATTAAGAATATTCCTGAAAATGTTTTGTAAAATAAATTACATTGTGTGAGTACTAGAAAGTTCTATATGATTCATGTACTTAGAAACTAAATAGGAAATGAAATTGCATTTAAGTGTCTTTTTATTTCCCAAACATAATCTTTATGAAAATCCAGATTTATGTAGTTCTTGGAAGTGTAGTATACTTTATACCTCATTCTATTAAGAAAATAAAAAGAGTCAACAAAACTTTTTCAAGTTAAAAAAAAAAAGGAAAAACTAAAACATGTTAAGGTTGTAAACACAATGACGTCATCGTCTAACGATTATGAAATACCGAGTTTTTTGTTATCAAAAAAATTAAATTTCGCCACTAAAAATATTTATACCTAGGGTCTAGATTTAAAATGATCATATATAGTATTCTCCGCAATTTTTTCAGATGGGGGAGCGCAAAATGTGAGTTTTGCACACACATAACTTTTGCCTTAGACCGGCCCTGATGCTTAGTACAGCTCATAAATAACAGAGGTAAGATCAATCAAATCATTGTAAATGAAAGTATTTATAGAGGAATTTTATTTTCATTTATGTTTGAAAAAATTTAAATCACAATGTAATATATATTTTAGCATTTTAACGGAAAACACACGATTTATGTATTTATAATTATTAGGTTTGTATATTTATTTACGCATTCTATAAAATATGTAATATTTACATCTGTTTTTAATAAATATATTAATAATATGCCAAAAGTAAATGTTCAGGGTACTTTTACAATAAAAGATTTAAAAAGAATAATTTATTTTTAGGTCGTACACTACGTATTTTTCAACTACTAGAATTTGAAAAAAGTTGATTCATTTGGGGGGAAATTAACTCATTAGAAAACATATTATTTATTTTCATATTGAATTTGGGGAGAAGTAAAACTAATGTGATTTGATTTGTCGGCATTCATTGTAAATTTATATTTTAGTTTTAGATATTCACTGACTGTGTGTATTCTTAAATTATTGTGGTTTAATTAATTTTGAGCTATTTTTCCCCCATGCTTCACCTTAACTATATAACATTGATGAGTATCATATATCTTTCAATTTACCTGGAGTTCCATTTTAAAATGTTTAGACACTTAAAGTTATTTGGATTTATTATTTTCACATGCCTTCCAAATTTCAGTTTTATACCACACTGGGATGTAGTTGTTTTGATATGTACATTTTGAGACCCCCTCCCCCATATATATCAATACTAAGTGAACATAATTTTTTTAAGTGATGAACTTTGTCGTCGTTTACTAAACAATTTGGTCAACACCAGTTTTAAACGATTTATAATTAGGTCAAACAATGCGTGACGGCTTTATTTTGACAAAAAAAGGCAAAATAAAATATATCGAAATTCTGGTCCTGCTATTAACTTTATCGTGTCTTATCCGATTTTGACCAACTCCGTTTTAAACTCTTTTTAATTGTCAAGCAGTGCATGAAAGTTTTATTTTGTCAATAAGAGTGAGTTGGAGAAAGAAGTTGGGACTACTAAATTTCCAAAACTATTATAAATGAAACTTATCTGTAAAAGACTGAAAATTTAACATTTTTAATTGGTATTCCTGTAAAAAATTTAAATTTGGCAGGAATAGAAGTACGATTTCATATAACAAAAAAAGTTTTAAAATTTAGAATTTTTAGACGTTAGTTAAAAACTGAAATCCTAAGGAATGTAAAAGGACCACTCCAAATAAACATCATATTCTGAATATTTTAAATATTAAATGTGATCCCGGCAAAGAGTGTATGTAAGGTAGGATTTAATTGGATCATGATCACACGTTAAATATCTCTTTTACTACTAATTTTGTTTTCTCTAGCACGTTATCGCACTGGTTTTGCTGGTATTTATATAGTATATAATTTAATTATGTTAAATATTGGTTGACTCTTTTTATTGTAAAACTAACGGGAGAGGAACTATTGACAAATGACTCCATTTTTGCATGCTTTCTACTCCCTCTCTCGACACCTTGGAGAGAGAATTATTGTGACCGCGAAAAAAATTGAACTCAAGATTTTAATAAATGTCAACGTTTCATGACCCTCTGAAACCGGAAAAGTGTTTTTCGTGATGCCTTGTGTGTGTGTGTATGTGTGCGTGCGCGCGCGCGCGCGCGGATCTCGGCCTAGTACCGAAACCATTTTACCAATCGAGCTAAAACTTGGTATCTAGAATTTTCATAGGGTTCCCCCCAAATAAATTTTGGAATTAGATATCGAGCCCTAAAATTAAGGGTACCATAGTTTACTGATGGGAAAAAAGAGAAAAACTCAATTTTCTCCAAATTAGCTTTATTGATTTTGATTAATTTTTTTATAAAACCACTGTTTAGTATTGCAAACAAAATTGAAACTCTCATTTCTCCGTGAAAATGACTTTGACGGTATTTTTACAGAATCGTGACTTTCCAAATTTGATCATATCTTTGTAACTATTTGAGATATGAAATAAAAAAATTATTCAAAATATATTTTTATAGAGCCAATAGTTTCTGAGCTATTAATCAAATATTTACTTTTTTTAACATTTTTGTAATTGTTTTGCTCTTTGTATATCTCCAAAATAAAGCGATCACAACAGTTTATAGCTTTCTAGAATTTTTTTACAGTTTGATACATTTTTGTGCTCTGACACCTGGCCTATTTGAATTATTTCATTATTTCTCCAAGGACTACATTTTCTTAGAATTCACCTTACTTAAAACCACTAAGATTTAATTATAATAACAGTGATGACTGATGAGTGATCCTTTAGTTGGCAATCATTGTATTAACGAATAACTGATGGTCATAAAGCGCTGAAACAGTCAGCATGACAAAATGCCTACCAGACCATTTGCAGAGGTGGGGGAGGGGTATTATTTTTAAAACTAGTGATGGTCTATAGCTTACTGGCGATACCAGCTCAGGAGTCTCACCGAGGCCTGTTAGACGCGATTCTAGGAAAAAAGCGCAAAGGAAAGAAGCGCACACGAAAACTACGCACAGAAAAAACCCCACAGCAATGCTCACAGGAAAAAAGCCCACACGGAAAAATGCTCACAAGGAAAAAAGCCCACACGGAAAAATGCTCACAGGAAAACAGCCCACATTAAAAATGCTCAAACGAAAAATGCTCACGAAAAAAGCTCACACTAAAAGTGCGCACACGGAAAAATGTCCATAGAGACAAATGCCCCCATTCATTTTTACTTTCTCATCAAGAGAGAAAGTGTTGTAATCGTGAAAAAAAATCGAAATCGAAATAAAAATTTAAACAAGGAAAAAAAAACTGCATTTTACAATTCTGTCAGTTTTCTTGTCTGTCTATTTATGTGGTCAAATTTGATATTTAATTTTAATAAGTTTACAGCTCCGGATTTTTTATTTTTTTATTTTTTTATTTTTACCCTAGCCCTCAAATTAAGGGTGATGAGTGCTTTTTTAAAATTCCAATTTCTAAAATGGCTTTAACGATTTTGATTTAAATTGATGTACAGACTATATTTGACCTCCCAAATAAGTGAGATAACACCTTATATTTGGTTTTTGGGTAAACATTAGTTGAACGGCAATATACTGATGAGTAATTTTAAATATTTTGAAAGCGGCTCTAATGATTTTGTTCCACATTGGTATATGTGGTATGTATGTCACTACAAAAATAAATGGTAGGGAACTCCGCGCAGACTTTCTCGCTCTAGTATTTAAAAATGTAGATATTTACGTACAATTTTTTTGACTCACATTTTTAAATTTTATAATTTTATTTCTAAAGAATTAACGTCTTCATTTGTACCAATAAAAATATCGACATTGGGTCTCCTGTCCCCAAAAAACAGCAGCAAACGTTGCCAGAATCAAGATGAATCAAGACAGAAAAGCAATGAGTGCTACCCCTCGTAATGTAATGGGAAATGTGTTGTCAGGGTTGAATAATGATATAATGGCTCATTTTCCCAGACAATCATACCTCGCGAGAAGTTTTAAATAATGAAGATATTGATTCCAAATCTGGAACCTCAAAAGGTTTTATTCAATTTTGTGAAGGCTTCTATGAATGCAGTGAGGATTGCCTTTCCCCACGCTGAAGTCAAAGGGTGTTATTTTCATCTGTGTCAAAGTCTCATCAGGAAACTCAACGATGTTGGCTCGAAGACTGAATATGAAACTAATGTAAACATAAAACTTACAATGAGGTCTCTTGCCTCATTAGCCTTCGTTCCAGTCGATGATGTGAGACATGTCTTTGATAACCTTGCCGCCACATTTCCAGACGAAGACAAATATCATGAGGTGCTCACGTACTTTCTACATACATAGAGGGTGCAGCAGGCAGAGATCCTCTGTTTCCTATAAAAATATGGAATCATCATGATGCAGCTCTGGAACGCTCGAAAAAACAACAAATTGTTGTTAGGGATTTCACAACGCTCTTAATTCCCTATTTCACTGCAGTCATCCCAGCGTGTGGTTTCTATTTGATGGACTCCAGAGGAAATACAAGGCTCTATATGACTTGGTTTCCACTTCTGTGCAGCAATATGAGCAGGTGGAAGACAAACTTAGTTGCTTGAGGAGATTAGCCAATTTGCAATAAAGAAATATTTGTGAATTGACGTCATGTATACCAACATATTTTAAATTTTAATTTCACTATAATAAAAACATTTGGTTTGTTGTCACAACCTATTACTACTATTATAAATATCTCTAAATAGTCCAAAACCTTTTATGTCATCTTGTGTTGGTCATTTTAATGGTATTGGCACCCATAGCTTTAATCTCCAAGGATGATTTCCTTTATTTGGCTTGTCATCCATATTTGAATTTTCATGGATAATATATTAAACAAATACCAACTTAACTTAAATTAAATCGTGTTAGATATGTTTTTGTTAGTTAAATTGTAAGAACTC
>CABFWO010003636.1:5291-67987 GCA_902155825.1 Timema genevievae
ACAAAAAAAAAAGAACCAGGTGGGGAAAAAAAAAGAAGAAAAAAGAGAGGAAGGAAAAGGGGGGAAAGGAGGGGGGGGGGGGGGGCAGTACCAAGCTTCCAAAGGATTTTAATATGTTCCTTAGAAATTTTGAAAACAAAGAGGACCTTTCCAAATTGCTAAGTGAATCAGTGAAACAATCTGAATTTTCAACAGGAAAACATGTCATTATTACATACGGGTTTTCATCCCTTTCGTATCCCTCAGGTATTGAGGTTCCTGCAACAAGTAAAGAAGAAGTAGATTCAAGAAAAGTTTTGCGTATCATGAGTGCTGCACAGTCTGGACTGAGGAGCATTATGATAAGCAGTGTGGACATGGATGTATTCGTGATTTTGATTGGTGAGTTTTTTAATTTGATAAAGGTCTTTCCTGGTCTTTATTAATGGCTTACATTTGGAAAGGACAGAAGTTTTAGGTACTATCATATCAACCTGATATGTATTTTAGTGGGAGAAGAGATGGAGAGGAGTTTACCTTACTTCCATGCGTTTACAGGATTGGACACCATATCACTATTTTCCGGAAAATGGAAGAAAATTGCATGAAAAGTGTGGAAAACATTTACAAATTCCACAACAGATTTTGTATATCCCAGCAAAGATCCTTTCATCCCAGTATCAAAACACAGTGAAGAGTTTGCAACAATTGTCCAGCACACAGTACAGTAGCACGACATCATGTTTCAAAACAAATGATGTAAGACAAGAGCTATTCACCTCAGGACAATCAACTCAGGCGATGTAGAACCTCCCACCCTCGCAAGATGCTCTTCTCCAAAACACCAATCGATCGATTTATCAAGCCAGCATATGACTAACAAGCCATGATCCTACTTAAACTTTCCTTTGACCAACGGATTTGGTTGGAAAAAAGTCAAAGACAGATGGAAACCAGAATGAACAACCTTACCAGAAGTAACAATGTCTTGCAGGGGACTTATAAAATGTGGCTGCAAGGCTACCCCACTCTGTTCTAGAACACTTATTTGTAAATATTATTCCTTGGAGTGTACAGCACTTTGTAATGGTAAAGGACAATGCAAATTGATATCACAATGATCGGCTCGTTTGGCAGTAGAATTCTACTGTGGAATGCTATGAATGAATGCATTACGACATGCATTTCATATAAGATATACATAATTTGTTCAAGGATACTAATAAATTAATTAAATTGATTTCGGCTATGTGGCTTTGTCGTAAAAGAGATGGAAGGGAGGGCCCATGGACCGCCTAGGATCAGTGAATGTTACTTTGATCCTTCAGTTTTCGGTATCCAGTCCGAGACACGGTGGGTCCGCCGGCGCTGGATGGAATGGATATTCACCATCCAACCCAAGTCCTTGGGCTATATGGTGAATATCCTATAGCCACTCCTGAGCCAAAACTGAGTTTCCTGAAGGCCAAGTAGAACAGGCCACTGGCTTACAAAGCCTTCTATTGAGGACAAATTTTAAAGTATTCCAGTATTATTTTGGCCACACCAGGACAATGTTTTTTTAAAAATAAATATTGGCAGTATTACCTGCATGGTAAAATTTCATATGTAGTTGCATATTTAAAAGATCACATATTGGAACTTGAATTTGCATGTAAATTCTGACTGAACAGGCTAAGTTTTTATTGAATACGGTTAGCATTTCTAAATGCTTACAAATGGAGCCCATTTGTCATTTTTCATTTCATTCAATGCAGTAAGTATTTTGAAGATAATATGTTTAGTTATAAAACTTAAGCGGCAAGGAAATAGCTAACTTGAGTAGATAAATAAAATTTGACGCTAAACATAATTTATGAAAATAAATGTGTGCCTTTTTTTTCTGGTTAACTTGTGGCAAAATTTCCAAAATTTCAAATAGGTACGGTATTTACACAATGAAAGACAATGTGAAGCTGAAAGTATAAATCTTCTACTTACGGACAGAAACAGCAAATGCCCTTTCCATAAATAATCCCCACAATAGAGGCTACAAAAGCAGTGTTAAATTTACGAATGTGGGGGGCCTCGGGGCGGCTTACAGTGGGGAGGCCCCACTAACCCATGTAAATTACATCATATTATAATAAAAGGAGGCATTTACAAATAAAAATCACTGTTAGCGTAAAGAGGTAATGGGAAAACCACAACAATATTTCCTTTTTTTATAAACATGCTTTGTAAGAATTTTCGAGTAGCAGAGATGCCCGAAGTATCTTTGACACAGACATTTTCACTAATAAACTGAGATCAATTTGGTAACTACTCGCGCGCTCACTCGTCAGTCTGGCCGAACTCTTAAGGTATCTTTTCCGGGATCACATAACATATTTGTATATTATGTCGACATACTCTTCCACAATTGACACTTCTACACCTAGTATTCTACTTAACTACCTCATTAAAACGCAAACTGGCACTCACCACAAACACAACAAACATCTGAATTTCAACATTTATCGAGAATAACTGGCTAAATTTGTCAGAGCAACAACAAATTGGAAAACAAAAATTGTATTAAAGACACCGCTGAGACAGCGGCTCTGTCAGCCGGTTCGTGGAAACACTTTGAGAGGAACCGCCGCAGCACGCCGGATGTATTTAGGTCTAGCCCGCAAAATTGTAAGTGATCAACGGGGACTTTCCTAGTAAATCTTTCAAGTGCCGGTAGGATTTTTATTCTTAATTTAAGCTGCCACACACATTAATTTGTTCATACCTCATGATTTCGTGCAGGAATAACATTATGTTAGACACAAAACAAGAAAGCATTCACAATAGAAAAGTAGAATTTTATTTTTTCTTTCTTTCGGGAGTTTGTGGGGCCCCCTGGGTGATCTCCCCCCCCCCTTAAATCCAGCCTTGTGCTAAAGGGAAAGATCTATAAAATCTATAAAATATTTGTGTTGGACTCAGTGTATTTGTATAGGAATCGTCCTCTCTGTTTTGAAGCCAATGATTGGAAAAGCCAGTGTAATACAAAGTACAATAACACTATACAGACGTGTAGTAAGTATCTTCTAGGTCCGTTCAGAATCCAATACACTATAGAGACACGTAGTAGGATCTGGGTTCGCTCATACTAGAATAGATATCCTTTTGTAAAATGATAGGATGAACAAAGATGAAGCGTTCTAGTGTGTAGGCGTAGCGTTCTAAACTTGTGTTGTATCAACTGGAACACTCTTAATATTCTTTCGTATCAACCGGAACGGCATTCCGGTGCGTTTCGGCCCAATTCAAGCACTACTAATACACATACAATAATAAGTACTTAATCTCTTAAGTACATACAACCCCATCACTCTTTATACATACAATATAAACACTCATAGGAAGAATGGTCCAAGATTTTGCAAATAAAATAACATACATTTAATCAACATTCGCTATAAAGTAGAAAACAATTTAAGACCAACATTGATATTTATGCATATGTTATAAACAATTATCACCTTTACCCATCATCTTGGAAGAAGAACGGAAGAAATAAATTAATTAATGAAATGAAATTAATAAAAGAATATACATTTAATCATCTCTCACTTTAAGGTACAAGACTCTTTTAAGAACAAATAAACTGATCCATATGCATATATTATTATAAACAATAATCATCTTTAATTATCATTTTAGAGGAAGAATTGACAAAGATGAATTCAATAATATACATTTAGTCATTTAGTCAATATTCTCTTAAAGTAGAAAACCCTTTCAGCCCAACTACATTGATCCTTACGTGTGCTTTCTAGCCCCAAAAATCATTCACCCCTCATTTTAGAAGAATAAGGACCTAAGAAGAATATATGTTATAGACCTAATGTTAAACCATAGGGTGTAATGACAGAAGATGCAATCCGAGCAACCTTTCTCTCCTTGACATGTAACAGTGGGCATGCTAACGTTGTGAGGGACAACTTATTGAACCCATAAACTAAATTCTCCTCTCCAACCCTGCTCCCATTCCTTACCCTCTCATCATCCCTCATCCTGGTATGTGTCTGCTGTCTTTACCCTATCATCATCCCTAATCCTGATATGTGTCTGCTGTCTTGCTGGCGTACCAAACCTCAAGTCATAGCGGTGTGTTCACAATCTCTTGAATATTACAAAGCTCCCCTTAATCTCTAATGGCTTATTATACGTTACATTTTCAATCCCTGAAAATAATGCTGATGTATATACATACATATAAGATAAAGTACACTTTATCTTAAAGTCCCAATGCATTAATCCCATGGTGTAGGACTAGAAAATGCAACCCAAAATACCTTACTCTCCCAAACCTTCCTCCCACTTATCCCTTCACCTCATCCACGATTCTTCTGCTGATGCAACTTTCTTTCACCCCACAACTCCTCATCACAGAAAGTACCCTGCCCATTCCTTACAACAAGTCCTGACAGGTATGCTCGCGTTACTATTTACTTTCGGCCAGCTACGTAGCACAGATGTTTACGAGGTGAGCTCACCCAGCTGGTCTCTCGTCAGACTTTGAAAATAAACTTATATTTTAAAAGCCAACCCTCTTGCCAAATTTAACCTACACCCTACATTTATTATAGTTGCGATACGTACATTGAATCATTTAATCATAGCTAATAGATCATACCGTACATCCTACAATATTTAATCACTATCCACACATCATACATACTTAGAAGACATATGATCATACATCATAGATCATCCTACTTGATTAGAGGTCTACCATACTTTTAACATATTTGATCATTCTTCATGATTGATACTTATAATAAAATTAATCATACTTTATTAGAAACACATTGTACTTATAGTTCATTCCTCATTAATCGTTTTATATATAATACATATATAAATAGTATATAATATATAGAGTAGAGTTAATCATAGCTCGTTGAGCATACCCTGGATCATACTTAATCACCATTTATACATCATACTTAGAAGACATTTGATTATCATTAATTGATCACACCCATGATGACAGCCTCTGTTGATATATTGATGAAGTCAACCGAGGGATGACTCTTATGCCGGGTTCACGATCAACTTAACGTTCACTTAAGGCTCACCGTAAATAAATAAGTTGACTATGTGATCAGAATTCACGTAACTTAACGTAACAATTCTAGCAAAACACAGGCAATAAATATGGACGGTTTGAAAACAAACTGTTCACAAGATTACTGGATGTACAAAATAAAATGCAACAAAGAGGCTACCACGTTTTAGAGTCCGAGAAACGTGTAAAATAAAAATATACCGAGGATTTCGTTTGCATACCATAAACAAACAAATAAAGTAATAAATAACCCTGTTAACGTTACTTGCAAAATGAATGACTAGCTAGAGCACGTGATACTTTCGCTTAACGTTAAGGTTCTCCCTGGACAACTCTTACTTATGTTAAGTGAACGTTAAGTTAACTTGATCGTGATCCTGAAATAACCTTGATTGGCAACAAACATGGTTACTTAGACCTATGATGGTACTCTCCGTTTATATTATTATTTTAAGTTTCAGCATGATGGAATTAACATTGAATGGTTAAACTATGGTTCTGGTAATTTATGCTAAGAGCCCATTTCCACGAGCGTATTTAGCAGTGCGATTGAGCAGTGCGGCAGCGGTCAATTATATATATTGTAATGAGTGAACTGGGAGTCGCGGGCCGTTCATATGTCAGCGTGTGAACCACGAGTTATTTTAAGGATACTGGGGTGGGTTACTGATTAAACACGAATGAAAATGTACACGAAATATTAAAGGATTTTATTATTAATAATAAAACAAAATATACACTTATTAGGCTACAATTAAATAAGTCACCAAATTAAATAAAAATAGTCGTAATCAAGTCTGTAAATTAATAAGATAATAATAACACATAAAATAGAATTAAATTAAATAAACAAATTAATAACTAACTACAAAACACATAATAATTATTCATATATTTAAACCAGTCATAAAACTGTTCATTATTAACATAGGATAGTTCACAATAACGCTCAATGTCTACGTCACCCGTGTAAATTCACTTAAGTCGCCACTGGTCTCTGCGTACGACACGCTGCGTTGACTCGTGTTACACGAAAGCTAAACTCGCTAATTCACTCGCTAGACATGCCGGCCCATTCACTGGACACGCTGGTGCATACACTGATCACGCTGCTCCACACACACACTGGACACGCTGGCTCATACACTGAGCACGTTGTCCACTCTCGTGCACGCTAGCCCAGACACGCTGGTGCTTACACTGATCACGCTGCTCCACACACACACTGGACACGCTGGCTCATACACTGAGCACGTTGTCCAATCCCGTGCACGCTAGCCCAGACACGCTGGTGCATACACTGATAACGCTGCTCCACACACACTGGACACGCTGGCTCATACACTGAGCACGTTGTCCAATCCCGTGCACGCTATCCCGGACACGCTGGTGCATACACTGATCACGCTGCTCCACACACACTGGACACGCTGGCTCATACACTGAGCACGTTGTCCAATCCCGTGCACGCTAGCCCGGACACGCCGGTCCACTCACTTGGTTAGCCTCGTCTCGGACTGGAGCTTCTCTGGCTATCGACGACCCTGTGTATATATGAGTCACAGAGCAGGGGTGGCACGAGGTAAATTTTGCGCTGGGGCGGGATTACTTTTTGGCACCCCCTTGTATGAAACAGGGGATAATAAGATAGTATGAAACTAATCCCCAAAATTAACAACTCTAAGCCTAATGTAGCCTGGGCATGATAGGGAAAAATCCCCAGGTAAGGGCCATTCCAAATAGTTGCTAGGGGAATCAAATTTTTTTTAAATGTTGATAGAAGACCGCTTCAAACAGTTCTTTTAGAGGCGTCCAGTTTTAAAAAATTGCCAAAGGAGGACTACTTCAAATATCCTCTAGAAAAATCCAAATTTCAAAATATTTCGAGGGAGCAATATTCTAAATAGCTGTTAAAAGAATATGATTTTCAAAAATTCTCCAAAAGAAGACTATTTCAAATAGCTTCTAGGAGAATCCAATTTTCTAACATTAACTAGGGGAGAGGAGGGTAAAAAGTCCAGAAAAAACTTTCATGGTTCTTTGCCCCCCTCCCCCTCTCACACAAATAAAGTTTCACCACTACTGTATAACATAACAATGCACTTAATTCTTTGGGTTTAATAATAAGTCTTAACATCATGTCATAAGCTTATGTTTTTGAACACCTTTCCTCCCCCCAAAAAAAAAAATTATATTTTCCCTATGCTCATGCCAAACCGAGCAACTCCAAACCTAATGTAACCTGGGGGTGACATTAAAATAATCTGAAGGAGAAACTCCATAAATGGTTATCATACAGTATTACAAACATGTCACTGTGATATTGCCCGAAAATGGTTAGGATTACAAAGACAACTATCACAACATATTTTGTAGACAATGTTCGCCTCTTTAATTTTGATATAGTGAACGATTTAAGAACTAATTGCAAAATAACATTTTATGGCACCATATTTTAAGATGGCGGATGCAAATAGCTTTTTAAGAGTGGCACTTAATTCAATTTTACTCCCCACAAAAAACTATACCACTATGTCAAATTTCATTTTAGTATCAAAAAGAGAATGACTGCTATGCTTAGCACCTCCACAACCCAGGTTATGTTAGGTTTGAAGTTGTGAGGTTTGAGAATTATTTTTATATCATGTTCACATCATGTTAGGTTAGGTCAGTGTGCTCGCTGTTTGGCGCCCCCCCTCGAGCGAACGCCCTGGGAAGCCGCCCGGTTCGCCCGGCCCTTAAGCTGCCCCTGATTAATAGTCTAGAATCCTCCATTTTTAGATTACTGGGCTAGAATAAAATGAACCCAGATGCTTCCAGATGTGTACCTTTTCTTCCCCCTTGTGCCCTATAATTCCCCTGTCAGTGAGTCAGGCTGCATACCTGTTAAACAAGGAGGGAGATAGATCACATGAGTGCAGTTAGGATAAACAAACGAGAAGCACTCCGGTCCCATTGTCAGACACTAATTTTGTTACAATATTATAGTTAATTAGTTATATAATATATATATATAATTGTTTGTTAGTACAACATATTGAACATACATACTTGGTCAACATATGATCATCACTCATTGGTCAGAATAATGTGTAATACTCACATACCATCTGTTTACCAATCATTCATCAATCGTTACTCTGCATGATACTTATATAAAATTTAAATTTATTTCATTGATCGGATCAAATCTTCATTCATCCTGTAATCATCGTTCATTGGTTATAACACTACATAATTATTACTAATTTGGTCTTTCATCAGAATCATGCATCATACTTTTATAACATCGGATAATCGTTCTCTGACTAGAGTTGTGAATTATACTTATTGCCATTCATTGATCAACATAGTGTTTCATAGTTAGGCCTATAGATGTTTTTATTTGCATAATCAGTTCAAATTCGTACTTCATATCTATAAAACATTTGATTATCTTTAATTGACCACACATCACACTTGCACAACATAAGATTGGAGACAGAATAGTGTATACGGTGTGTATATACAGATATACACTTATATACATATACATGGGTGTATATATATATATATATATAAGTATCCTTTGTACACTCTGTTTATCCTGGAAGGTAACAGTCCTACCACTATGGATTACAATATGACCCTATCTTATAAGATATACTGAGTAGGATAATTTAAGCTAAGCTTGCTACCTTATAGCGTAAACAAAGAGTATGGTTGGTAAGCCTAACTTTGAGACACAGCAGAAACACAAAAACTGCATCCAACATACTTATATTCGCTTTTGATATTACCGGAACAAGCCATTCTGTTTGGGGATCCGATATTACCTTGGCTCTGGATATAATTTTTAAGATCTGGACTCCACTTTTTATATATAAGGTGTTTTTTTCGACTTGCCTTTCTACCTGTTCTGGATATCTGCTTAGGCTTACACTGATGGGGTAGGGACGAGGAAGGAAGAATTTAGATGAAATTTCCTCGCATAAACTTGGAGGCAGAGAATGGTAAAACCATTTAAAGAAAACCACTCTCATTACACCTGGCTCGAATTCTAACTCCATCAGATAAATCATTAAAGGTGAGACTACAACTTTGCAGGTAGTAGATTTCCTGTTCCTCTTATGAGTGGCTGTCAACGAAAGATTCACTTTCAAGGTTAACTTGTTACACACTAAAAAAAAAATACTAATTGAGCATTTATTGACTAAAAGATAAGAAAATTAAATCCATTTGCATTTAATACCCGTAAAACTTGTCGTTTGAAAAGGCAAACAATGAACATACATTATTAATATGGATTAATTAAATCAACAATATGATTGCCATTTGCATTTAATACTCGTAAAACTTGTCGTTTGAAAAGACAAACAATGAACATACATTATTAATATGGATTAATTAACTCACCAATATGGTCGCCATTTGCATTTAATACTCGTAAAACTTGTCGTTTGAAAAGACAAACAATGAACATACATTATTAATATGGATTAATTAAATCACCAATATGGTTGCCATTTGCATTTAATACTCGTAAAACTTGTCGTTTGAAAAGACAAACAATGAACATACATTATTAATATGAATTAATTATCTCACGAATATGGTCTTGTTAATTTTATTTCTACTCAATTTTGAAGAAGAAAATTACACATGATTGAAAATAAATATCATGACAAAATCCTATTTAAATTTTCATTTATTCTATTCTAGTTTGGGGCAAAACTTTCAAAGGTCACTAAACAGTTAACTACCATCACATATTTAAAAATAAACATAAAAATAAATATACACTATTTATACTGAGATACAGATACCAAGTTTGAACAAAATCAGTAAAGTAATTTTTATTAAATATCAAGTTCTTCAAAATCAACATCAGTAAACTACCCTTAGTTAGAGAGTTAAAATAAAAAAACCTCTTAGGTATATAAATAATATTTCAATCATAGGTTCTTTAACTGTTTTCTTTATTTGCGACTGCTTTTTGTAAATCAAAATTTTTATCGACCCCCAGCATTGATGGTTGATATTTTGTTTATTTTCTTAGTGCTAGTTTTTGAGCAGTTTTAGATAAAATGAGGAAATATAAATATACAAATAATAGTATTTGTTGAGTTATTACTGTTCAAATATAAGCATACCATCTTTTATTTCTTCTCTGTACTGTTATTTATTTTATCAGCCATTAAACAAGTATATATTACTAAATGAATTTTGTCTAATAACTACCAAAATTAATTAAATCACTTTAGAGATCACAAATACACAGACAACCATTACAAGTCTTTTAGACGCAACTGAAAAAATACAGCTCATGCATGTGCAACAACACAATAGGCCATAGACAGGACAACAACTACATATGTCTCATCATAGTCAAGAACTAAATAATGTCAACACTCCCACTTGTTTAGATCTGTCTCTCAAACCAACCTTGCTTCGCAAGTAATTGAACTTGTGCTTTGGCAGAGGCTTTGTAAGAACATCTGCAAGTTGTTCTTTGGATTCAATAGTATTAAAAAAGGTTTGGTAGCTGTTACAAATGATTACTGTAAGGTATAAGAAAATAATAAGATGGAATAGTTTGCTTGTTTTGACACAGTAAAACCATGTTATTTATAAAAATTAATAATGCTTACAATAAATTTAATTTAATTTTGTCTTAATTAGTTTAGATGTTAATCACAAACGTGAAAATTATGAGTAATATACAATAACATAAAACATAACATGTAGGGTAAACAGCCTGCGTTGATAAAATAAACATATTACAAAATGTAATTAAAAACTCATCAGTTTAGATAATCTTAGATGAGAACTTTACATTAGAAAAATATATTTTTAGTATTAAACCTAAAATGGCAAATAAAATTAACAAAAATGTATTATAACATATTACTAGACAAAGACTAAATTATTGAGAAGTGGAGATGATATTGTATTCATGGGCATAGGGAGAACTTAATCCCAAGAGGGGAGGGGGGGGTCGGGTCGTTTCAAAATTATAAGTTTATGACATGATGTTAAGACTTACTAAAAACCCTAAGAAATAAGAAAACATTGTTAATTTATACATTAATGGTGGAACTTTATTTGTGTAAGAGGGATAGAGGGGGAAGGGGGGAGACGAGTAACAAAAACGTTTTTTAGGGTCTTTCTACCCTCCTCTAATGTTAATGTTAGAAAATTAGATGCTTCTAGAAGCTTTTTGTATTGATCTTCATTTGAAGAATATTCCCCTAACTTTTTTAAATTTGGTTACTGGTACTCCTAAAGGCTATTTGGTGTAGTCTCTTTCGGCAAATTTTTGAAAAGTGAAAGCCTCTAAAATCTATTTTAAGACGTGATCCTCTAAAAAATTTTTATGTGTATAAATTTGACTACCTAGAATCTATTTGAAGGGGTCCTCACCCATAATTTTGTAATTGGTTGAGCTGAAAACATGGATTACAATTTTTATTTTACAGATATCCTTTTTTTTATTTATTAATTTTATTAATACAAAATGTTTAAATTGATGTGGAAATCTTTGATTTATTATAAATGTTCTTAATCTACAGTTATATTATTTGAATAAAACCCTATATTATTAATAAAACAATAATTATTTTGCAGATGATTTTTTTTATCACCAATGTTACTGTATTTCTATAAAACATTCTTCAAACAACAAAAAAAACTCAGTGGTGTGAGCCTGTAATCGAGATTACCGACCGAGCGGCTGCTGCTGTTAGCGATGATTATGCCACCATTTATTGTTATAGGGTGTCATCTGGTCTGCACAGTGAGCCCTCTGGCTGTTTATCTCAGTTTTCTAAATCAGAGCTCCTACTTCTTTGTTCAAGTAGCTCTCATTCATACTTAAGAGGCTGAGTTTGACCCTGTTCCAGACCCCACTGCTTCACAGATATAAAAATACAATTAAATAAAAAAGACTAAATGACAATCTTTTAAATTAAATTATAGATAATTCTTTCTGGACATTTTTCGCAATCTTTTGAAAGTGCGCAGTGTGTGTATGTAAAACATACCAAACGATGGCTTATTAATTTTGTTACAGACGCCGGGGTGAACTTAAATCAGGTCACGTGTCTTGGGATATCCACCCAGAGGTCCACCTTCACAACTTGGCACAAGGACACCGGGAAAACATTTCACAACTTTATCACATGGAAAGACATAAGAGCTGATGGCTTGGTGCGAGAGTGGAACGATTCTTACACAATGATGGTTAGTACGAATCAGTGATATTAAAACTAGGAGTGGTGACCCCACTTGAGGTCATAGTGTGTACAAGGTGAGGTCACAATAATGATTGTATACGCTATTAACTTATACCTACTCTTTCGAGTGACCATACACAACTAAAATAGAAATGGAAGGTGTTAAAATGTTAAGAACTGTTTAGGTTACTGCTCACCCCTTTTGGATATTACACTATAGCAGTTGCTTGGTGACTTAAAAGGCAAACGCTGCGGCGTTGTTTCGTGCATCTTTGCAAGCCACAGCACGTTTTATACTTTACATTTACAGTTAAGTCCCAGCTATCCGAGGTTAGAGGAACTGACGTGGCCTCGGATAGACAATTATTATAATAATACGGAACAATAAAGAATACTCTATACTATAATACACAACACTAAATTTTAAATCACTAAACTCTCACAACCTTTTTAAAATAAATTCTACTGAACTGAACTGAACAGTCTTTCTAGCTCCTTCACCTAAAAAATGGTAGTATTTACTTAAACCTCGTAAGGTATGTGAAAATAAATGATAAACTTTGTTGCAGAAACATAATGGAAAAAAAGAGTTTCAAATGCCACCACAGAAACATATTGAAAGAAAGTAGCATCTCTGTTCATCAAAGAGCATAACAATAAATTCCTGATTTCCCAGACCTCAATTTAAATAATATATCTGCCAATAGCTCAGAAACTATTGATATTGAAAATATATATTTCAAATTTTCACACCTCTAAGATATTTTATGATTGAAGCGAAAGGTGGAAGTAGAGAGGATATAATGAGATGATAGCAGGGAGAGTTGTTCTATAGGTGTGTAAGAGACCTGCTATGGAGAGTTGTTCTATAGGTGTGTAAGAGACCTGCTATGGAGGAAAGAAGTGTCCTTAAAGTGTAAGGAAGTGTTGTACAGGGAGTACTTTGTACCTATTATCACACATGCAACAGAAACATGGACATTGAATGTAAGAGAGAGTAGGAGAGTGGAGATCATGGGAATGAAGTTTGTGAGGAGTAACAGAAGTACATGAGATAGTAGAGGAAGCAAGAATGAGATGGTATGGACATGTAATGAGGATGTGGATTACATGAGATAGTAGAGGAAGCAAGACTGAGATGGTACAGGCATGTAATGAGGATGTGGAGTACATGAGATAGTAGAGGAAGAAAGACTGAGATGGTACAGGCATGTAATGAGGATGTGAAGTACATGAGATAGTAGAGGAAGCAAGACTGAGATGGTACAGGCATGTAATGAGGATGTGGAGTACATGATATATAGTAGAGGAAGAAAGACTGAGATGGTACAGGCATGTAATGAGGATGTGGAGTACATGAAATAGTAGAGAAAGAAAGACTGAGATGGTATGGGCATGTATGGAGGATGGAAAAGGAGAGCATGCCAAAGAAAAGGTTGGAAATGAAGTATGTAGGAAAAAGAGCACAAGGGAGGTCAAGAAAGAGACAACAGAAAGTGTGCAAGTGGCAGGGTAAGAATAGAAGCAATTAAAGGAGGAAGACTGTTGTAAGGATGGAGGAAGATGTAAACATTTTACTAAACTGATCCGGCCACAGGCTGTAAACAGTTGATGATGATGATGACATTTTAAATTTAATTTTTATTTTTAATAGTACTACAGCTAGGGTAGACTGGTAGGGTATTTATGAATACCACTGAAGCTATGTTTCATTTGTTTCATTGTCATCTGAAATGGTGAAGGTGTGATGAAGTGTTTTTATTTTAATAATTAAATTTGATCTTAAATCTATTTCAGCTACATCATCGAGAATTTGTTGACAATTCACTCCACTAAAACATTAGCTTCTACCGGCTGCTGAAATGAGAAAAACTTCTTCTAAATTATCATACAATAGCTGGGAATCTATTTTTGATATGTTCAAATATTTTAAATTGATACCCTACCAGCTACTTGTGTAGATTACAAATCTATATTCACTTAAACAAATGTTTCACTTAAGAAATTATTTAATAACAACACCAAGAAGCAACAAATGGGACGGTTTTACATTTAAGGGTATTGCATATCTTCACAAATGACTCACTGAAATATTTGAATACAATTTAATAGAAATAATCATTAGGAATTGTTAAATTTGTTTTGGCTTAAAGCCGTTGCCGTAGCCCCATTTAATCTAGCCCACCGGGATATAACTCGGTGTCCCGGAGTCCCAGTCCACCTCTGACTACAACTTTACAATGATAAATTAATTCCTATCTCAAAGAATTATAGAGATAATATAAAATTGATAGATCAGCATATGTAAAGTACCTACCCAATATATATGTCATTTTCCCGGGAAAATGAAATACGCCATATTTTGGTTTTTAACATTAAATATTATTGTAGATGTGAATTTTAATCAAACTCATTTGAGCTTATTTGGAGAATGTAGATTTTTTTTCCCTCTATGCCCATCAGTAAACTACCCCAATTTTAGGGTTGAATATCTTATTCTAAAGATTACTTGGAGTAACCTTATAAAAAGTCCTAGTTATCAAGTTTTAGCCGTTCGGTAAAATGGTTTCAGCTCTAGGCTTAAAAAACAGACACACAGACAGGTGGCATTGCTAAAACATTCAACCTTTCGTCAAGAAATGTAAAACTGAAAATATATGCGGAAAAAAAATTACCGGTTGTTATTTATGGTTGTAAAACACTGTTTCTTACCTTACATTATGAGAATAAATTTAGCGTGTTTAAAAACAAAGTATTTAAAAAGCTGTTTGGTCCAAAAAGCAATAAAGGTAATGTCGAGAGTGAGCGAGTTTACTTAACGGTGAGCTAAATATCCTGAACTCATCACTGGACATTGTTAGGACCATCAAATCTCTCAGGTAATTATGTATCAAAATCAACAGCGCTAAAGGTATTGTAGCTCGGTCTTATAGACTGCCCACCCCATGCATGCTTGTGTTTAGGGATGGTAATACAAATAATGTGCCCGCTACTTGCTCGGCATCCCTCACAATCATCCTCACTGGGAGAAATAGGGGTGAGGCCACCCTTTAAAATTTTAATGTTGGACACTTTTCTTTTAAATTATCCGTCCCATCCTTTTGCCTTAGGTCAGAAAATTCAAGTTGCTAGAAGCCATTAAATGGCCTTGTAGATTCAGCAGTTATTGTCTGTCTCATTTAGGGCATTTATATACTTATTTGCTCAATGGCATTGGTTGCTGCGAAGTAGTTCTATCCAGTCTACCTTACTACAGTACACTCTAGCCCTGTCTTAAGCTGGTTATATACATTCCACCTCATTATACACTACCTCTTTCAGGTCCACTCTAATATTATCCTCCCATTTACGTCTAGGTCTTCCCACTGATCTCTTCTCATTTGGTTTGCCAGTCAATACCCTGAACATGGTTCTAATTTCTTCCATTCGTACTGCACGTCTTCCCACCATAATCTGCAAGCTTTGATTGCCCTAACAATGTTTAGAGATCTGTACAGAAAATTTAGCACATTATCTTATTACCTCCTTCACTCTTCACTATCTTCATTGTTTTTTTGAACCAAATATTTTACTTGGTAGTTCATGTATTAATGATTATAATTTCAGAGTCTTCGCACTGGTGCCCGCTGGCTGTACACGTTTTCGGGAAGCAAGAGGTTTCTGGCTGGAAGTGTGCTACGTCTTATGAACACACAGGTAAGACATTACTTACTATACTGATCATTTTCAATATATATATATATATATAGGTTAAATCCCTTGTAGCTTAGTTTGAAGAAAGATTATAGCTTGTACTTAGGTACAGTTGCCCAGGGGACACACAAATGTACTAATTATTCACTTTTTCCATGGAGACTCTTTCCATCTGTTTAATGAGGTAGACTGGATAGAACTAGCTCAAGATTGGGATAGGGTATAATGAGGTGGACTGAATATAACTAGCTCAAGATAGGTATAGAGTGTAATGAGGTGGATTGGATAGAACTAGCTCAAGATAGGTATAGGGTGTAATGAGGTAAACTGAACAGAACTAGCTCAAGATAGGTATAGGGTGTAATGAGGTGGACTGGATAGAACTAGCTCAAGATAGGTATAGGGTGTAATGGGGTGGACTGGATAGAACTAGCTCAAGATAGGTATAGGGTGTAATGAGGTGGACTGGATAGAACTAGCTCAAGATTGGGATAGGGTGTAATGAGGTGGACTTGATAGAACTAGTTCAAGATAGGCATAGGGTGTAATGAGGTGGACTGGATAGAACTTGCTCAAGATAGGTATAGGGTGTAATGAGGTGGACTGGATAGAACTAGTTCAATATTGGGATGGGGTGTAATGAGGTGGACTGGATAAAACTAGCTCATGATAGGTATAGGGTGTAATGGGGTGGACTGGATAGAACTAGTTCATGATAGGTATAGGGTGTAATCAGGTGGACTGGATAGAACTAGCTCAAGATTGGGATAGGGTGTAATGAGGTGGACTTGATAGAACTAGTTCAAGATAGGAATAGGGTGTAATTAGGTGGACTGGATAGAACTAGCTCAAGATAGGTATAGGATGTAATGAGGTGGACTGGATAGAACTAGTTCAATATTGGGATGGGGTGTAATGAGGTGGACTGGATAGAACTAGCTCAAGATAGGTATAGGGTGTAATGGGGTGGACTGGATAGAACTAGCTCAAGATAAGGTATAGAGTGTAATGAGGTGGACTGGATAGAACTAGCTCAAGAAAGGTATAGGGTGTAATCAGGTGGACTGGATAGAACTAGCTCAAGATTGAGATAGGGTGTAATGAGGTGGGCTGAATAGAACTAGCTCAAGATAGGTATAGGGTGTAATGAGGTGGACTGGATAGAACTAGCTCAAGATTGGGATAGGGTGTAATGAGGTGAGACTGGATAGAACTAGTTCAATATTGGGATAGGGTGTAATGAGGTGGACTGGATAGAACTAGCTTAAGATAGGTATAGGGTGTAATAGGGAAGACTGGATAGAACTAGCTCAAGATTGGGATAGGGTGTGATGAGGTGGAATTGATAGAACTAGCTCAAGATAGGTATAGGGTGTAATGAGGTGGACTGGATAGAACTAGCTCAAGATTGGGATAGGGTGTAATGAGGTGGACTGGATAGAACTAGTTCAAGATAGGTATAGGGTGTAATGAGGTGGACTGGATGGAACTAGCTCAAGATAGGTATAGGGTGTAATAGGGTGGACTGGATAGAACTAGTTCATGATAGGCATAGGGTGTAATTAGGTGGACTGGATAGAAGATAGTGGTTCAAGATAGTGAACCCTCACTTCTACTATCACGTAGAAAAAGCTCCTAGACGATTACTATTACCTAATAACATAAGTTATAATTTATGAAGGATAGAGAGGGAAGCTGCATCACAGAAATATATAAGTTTAACAATTATATAAGTTTATTAAAAAGCAAACAAAGAGATATATAATTAAATATGAGGGAAAAGATTTTAATACAATTAATTAAAGATAACTGTATTTTGTTATCTAGGTAGAAAACATAAAGTTGGGCGAACAGATATTAACACTTTGTAGACAAGGAACCAACAGAAGTTAGATAGAACATTTTATTCAGTTTAATAACTCTAGAAATAGGAATCTTTGCTCTTAATCGTACAAAGGAGCATTTGTCTCAACTCAGCGGAAGTAAAAAATAGTAAATCTAATTTAAATTTTAGGCGATATACATAGAATAAAATAGCTGGAGCTTTTATTTATGGTTTTTTAGTGAGGAATTCTCCATCTAGATATTATATTCTGAAAATTGAAAACTGACACCTGGACATGGGAATCGAACCCGGGACCTTTGGCTTAGTACGCCAATGCTCAGAATATGATAGCTAGATGGAGAATTCCTCACTAAAAACCATAAATAATAGCTTTCGCTATTTGATTCTTAAGTATGCAATCCCTTACAATTATAATAATTGTACAAGTGGGAGCATTAAGGCAACTACTGAGTCGAAGATGGCTGCGTTACCTGATAGCTCGTGATCTTAATAAAATCACACATTTGTAGCCGACGATTTCCGCTCGTCCATCATAGACTTTGCCTTAAAATAGGGGTGAAGAGTGACCCTGGGCACGGGACGATCCCTCAATAGCTCAGTGGTAGAATATTGGCGTACTAAGCCAAAGGTCCCGGTTTTGATTCCCGTGTCTAGGTCTCATTTTTTAATTTTCAGAATATACATTAAGACAATTTAGTCTGGCTAATACCAGACTAATACCTGAGGGGTCTAATCATGAACGATAGTGAAACCATTGAACATAGAAACATAGTATCAAATCCTATATTTTTAGAGTTACTAAGAAGATTACGAAAACCTAAGAATAATTTCCTATAAGAGGAGCTTCCTTTTTTATAAATAATATATAGCTAACAATCAGGCATCTACACAATGATTTTACTATGGCCGACTATTTCCTAATGAATACTGCCAAGACAATCAATAGTAAATTTGGGTGACCTGGTGGTCTAGAGGTAAGGTGTCGGACTTCTGAGCTGGCGTCCGGGGTTCAATCCTCGGTCCCGGCACAGATTTATCTGATTACCAAACCCTTCCTTCACCTCTGACAAGACGTGTATTAATCACAACTTGTGAATGTGAGGAATGCCAGGCCTCCACCGTGGTTCGGATTCCACGTTAAACTGTAGGTCCTCCATTTCACCTCACAATCACCCTACCATCGCACATTAGCGTAACAGCGTATAACCCGAACGGGTAGTAAGGCGCGGTGCTAATAATAATAATAATAATAATAATAATAATAGTAAATTTATATATTTACCCATTACTAGGGCATACAATAGCTAGTACAAACCATCTTTGAATACTTAGATAAATATGGCGCCTAAAGGGGCCAGAACAAAGCATTATCCCCGCAGGCCACTACTTCAACCTAGTAGTGCTCCCACAGGTTGCGCACCGTAAATAGATACACAAACACGGGTGTAATTGTGACTGCAACCAGTCACTGACCTAACTAAGTCCAAGAAGAAAATGTTAGATGATCTGATTGTAGCCATAAAGAGATCCTAAACGTGAGCATACCGTTTAGGGTGTCATAATTATTTCCTGATAAATATAACAGTGCCTTAAGGACTCAGAAAAGGAAATCAGATTCATGGACTCAGTAAACACAATCACCTGGACCTATATATATAGAGCACATAGCCCTCGTATTTAAACTATGCCTTATGGGCTTAAAGAAATAACTGTCAGACTATCTGACCCGAGAAACTACATTTGATGAACATAGCAAATAACGTCATATATTCTGACACAAGAAATTGTATCTGATGGAAATAGAAAATAGCTCAGACATCCTAACACAATACACTATGTCTGATTGACATATAAAATAAAGTTAGACATTTTAATACATGAAACTATGTCTGATGGACATAGAAACAGAGTTTAGAATCTAGTGTGGATTCTAAGCAAAAGAGACAGACACTTAAAGTCTCATAAGAGGCTTCCTCTACTACGTGGTAGTGAGACCGACGCCTGACACATTGTGGCCACCAGTAGAGTCTTTGGTGCTGAAGTTTTACGTCATAGTTCTTCCTCCGGTGAATAAATACAATGGAATAAAAAAATGCGACTCACAGGGAATCCTTATACAGCAACAGAACTGCCTCAGAATTGGACCACATCAGGAGATCTAAGGGGAGAAGAGGGGGTAGAGTGGCAGAATTACGCCGATTTCTCACTATCACTTTCAGAAGGTGTGGCGAGCAGAGACAATTATCTTTATTTTCTTCGATGAGTGCCCTTTGATCAAGACGTGAAAATGCTCGCGGTGCCAGCATGGTCCACTGGGGCAATCTTCCTCAGAGCTTAGGCGTTTCCCGGCAACATAAATCCACCGTGAGCTAATACCTGCCATGTTTTAATTGTCTTTAATGGAATTTTAATTGTAGATGTCATATAATATAAATGACATGCTACAATAGGAATAAGGTGTGATGAGGTGGACTAGATATAACTAGCTCAAGATAGGGATAGGGTGTAATGAGGTCGACTGGATAGAACTAGCTCAAGATTAGAATAGAGTGTAATGAGGTTGACTGGATAGAACTAGCTCAAGATTGGGATAGGGTGTAATGAGGTCGACTGGATAGAACTAGCTCAATATAGGGATAGGGTGTAATGAGGTGGACTGGTTAGAAGAAGATAGATGGCATACTTTTGTAAGTGCAGCAATGAACTTTCGAGCTCATAATGCCATAGATTAGGTGAGGGACAAAGAAGTATTAACTGATTTTTTTACCTTTGAAACTTTTTCGTTGGGAAACTCATTTTAATACCCTTTTGGACCTTTTAAAGTAAAATAAATTAATAAATAATGTTAATTTTAAGTTCTAGATGACACATAATTTCCTTAAAAACAGGGTTTCCCTCACAAGGGACCATTTCTATTTGGTGGGTGTGACTTTGCTTTAGGGCATAATATTTTTCTAGTTTAATCATTTAGAAAAAAGAGTAATTCTCTCAGCATCAATATTTACCGGCTATCTTAAATCTGGTCCTGCTTTCTGTACGCAGGTGACCATGCGCCTGGTCTGGGCTCTTCAGCATTTGGAGAGTCTGAAGGAGGCAGCGTCCCAGGGGCAGGCCATGTTTGGAACTGTGGACACCTGGTTGTTGTACCGCCTCTCAGCCGGCCGCCTGCATGTCACAGACGTGTCCAACGCTAGCGCCACTGGGATGTATGATCCCTTTACCATGGATTGGGGGAGCTGGGCTCTTCAGCTGTTTAACATTCCTGGCAACATGCTCCCCAAGGTGTGTGACACCGCTGCGGACTTTGGCGTGGTGGATCCTGGGATTTTCGGTACAGCTCTTGCCATACGATGCTCGGTAAGTTCTTCATGGATATGTTACCTCTCACTGTGGATTCACACATTCGCCGAAAAATACAAACAGAGCAGAAATGTAATCACTTGACGAGCTCTATACCTATCACAAGATTTCAACCCCATCGGCGTGAATTGAGATAAACTCAGCTTTTCTTTTTCTGTGAGACATTATCAGCCTAAGACACAAAATCATATTTCATAATCAACTGACTCACTCAGTATGTATGCGCTTAAACCAACCAATTTTATTTAATTTCCTTCATTTTTTTCTGATTGCTTCGACCTTTTGTACATTAAGGCAAAATACTAAATGTTGGATCTTAACAAAACACTACCGGTACTTATAAAATTCATACAAAAATGTTATATAGCTCCACATATAATTCTGCAAAATAAGTACCATACAAACAAAATATTAACTTAATCAATCAAAAATATTTTTCTGTTAAACATCATTTACATGAATAACAATAAAAGAAAAGCAAGGTAAGGATAGGGCATAATGAGATGGACTGGATAGAAGGTAGAGATAGGGTGTAAAGAGGTGGACTGGATATTACTAGCTTACTAAGGTGGACTAGCTCAAGATAGGGATAAGTTGTAATGAAATTGACTGGATAGAATTATAATTTGAGTGAATATTTCTGTAATAGCTAGTAGGAACACTAAAACAAAGCTATGTATCTATAAGAATTTGCTAGGGTAAAGGAGCTACTGTCAACATTAACAATCGAACCTTTTGAAATTTGTCATATATTTGAGTCGTTATTAACCACACGAGAACAAGAGAAAATAAACGCTGTTTGCTGTTATAACCATGCAATTCTCTCATAGATGTAATTTAGTGAAACATAGACCTATGTAAAATCTGGTTCATGACTATAATTAGTCTCATTCTTATACTATACACGTTCTAGATAGAGAACCTCTCTTAGTAAAAAAAAACTTTTACTTTACATCCATTACTGTTTCCAGCCAATTGCCTGGGTCAGTTTTTTATTCAAGCCATATTTTTTTCCACTATCGGCTGGCTAGGCCTGCTGTGGCTTCATACGCTGTATGATCTAAATTAAGACTAGGACAGGCACAACATCCAGTCTCCAGCCGTTAATTTATCAATGTGGAAGGGTAAACCCACATTTCACCGATAATAAATTTTCAGCCATGCCGAGAATCGAACACGGGACCCTTATCTCAGTAGACAGACACGCTACCGACTGAGCTGAGGTATCGGACCTATCTTAGTAACAAACTAGTTATTTTTATGTGATTTCATCAAGATATTAGTTACTAAGTGATACCAGACACATTTCCAGGGAATGTATTGTACTTGCCTCACCAAACTTCTCCGACTTACACCGACCTGGCTTTGCAGATGGCCGACCAAGCAGCGTCCTTGTTCGGGTCGTGTTGTTTCCAAGAGGGAGATGTCAAGGTCACCATGGGGACCGGGACCTTTATCAACCTCAACACGGGGAAAACCCCTCATGCTTCTGTTGCAGGTAGGACTGTCCTCTTCTTTGATTTACTCTTATCTTGAAACAGGTGTTGTGAGGGATGATCAAAAAGGAGAATGGAAAAAAGTTACCTTTTGGAGAACTGCATGGTCTGTATGCATCCCCAAAAATATTAAGGACAATCAATAATATAATAATATTTTAGCACCGCGTCTTACTACCCATTTGGGTTATACGCTTAACGCTTAAGTACTAATTACGCTAATGGATTAGGAATTGGGAAGGTTGAATATAGAGGAAGTGAACCCGCATTTGCGTGGAGGAAGAAGGCGGTCGAGCTCAACACGAATAGCAAAGGACAATCAAGACATGAAGGCTAAGGTATGGGGGTAGAGGTGTCATATGACACATATGAGTGATAACAGGTTTGTACACAACATTTTAGTAGCGAAACCTGAAGAAAAAAGATCCCTTGTTAGGCTGAAATGTCAATGGAAGTAATATGTGAAATGTATTTGAATTAGGTTGTGTGTCAGGTTAAGGATTGGATGGGTTTGTCTTAGGATAGGGTTGAATGGCGAGATTATGTTCTGGTGGCCATGCACTGCAAATGCTATACATTTCTTAAGGTTAGAGATTTAGTTACTGAATTAATACTGACACACATCATAAAAATAAGTTCTCTACCTAAGAACATCGAAACAGGTGACACTTTGATAGACTTACGATAAGCAATATTATGCACTAAATATTGAATTAACAGATTGATAAACAAAAAAGCTCTTGTTGCCTTGATAAAACATATTAAGCTATTCGATCTTAATATTTGGTGATTTCTAAGACTCTCCCCAACTCGTTTATCTAAAGCCTAGGCCTACACACAAGGATGCCTGTCACATTTCCAAGAGTAATGGTAGTTACAAATTTGGTGGAGGATTTGGCATATATAATGACATGGGTATTCCCGTCAATGGAAAGACCAATAGATCCCGAAAAGTATACAAAACCCTTTTCCCGTCATTTTCTGGCAGTGTTAGCAGTATTCAACCCACTAATTTATGAGTTGGTTTAGACCTTTGGCACTGTACAACTTTCCGACCTGATTTTACTGGTACTCTTGTTGCAGATGGGACTAAAAAAAATCCTTTTAAATTAGATAGAATGTTTTTAAAGACACTCAAATGTCTGCCTAAATCAGAATTATGAAACTATGTCAATGAACTATATCTAAGGACATAGGGGACAAATATTTTTTGTTTCTTTCTTTAGAACATACTGACCATTAACATTCCTTTACACAAGGAGGTGTACCATATTCTCCTCCTCATAAACAACTCAAACTTAAGGTCAGCGCCTCTGGTAGCGCTCTCATCTAACATTGGGGCTATCCACAATGCTAAGAATCTGACCTAGAGAAACTCTTGGAGGAAAATACATCACTAAATTTCATTTGTCACTCAACATCTTTTACTTCTCTCGACCTCCGTATGCCAATATAACGGGTCTAAGATGAGCTGGATGGTCCATTTTATAATTATTACTCAACCATGACCAACCCACAACAACTCAACCGACAACCCACTCCATATCAAGACACCCGCCTCGGTGACGTAGTCTGCTAATGCGCTAGATTCGTGTTTAGCTAGACTGCCGAGGACGGGGAGATCGAGGTTCAAATCTCGGTCGGGTGGACTGGGGGTGGTTTTCCCCTAGATGGTTTTCCACTCTCCCTCCATGCAAATGCGGGTTCACCTCATCTAAATTCGACTTTCTCTATTCCTAATCCATTAGCATAATTAGTACTTAAGCATATAACATGAACGGGTAGTAAGACGCGGTGCTAAATAAACATATCAAGATGATAAGCACAATTTACTAACAGTGATGCACCAAGGTGAGCCACAGCTGAATATTATTATTATTCAGTGTTTACAGGCCCGGTATCTTACATAATTTTGACTTTACTTTTACAATTACAATATAAATTTCCTTTTTAAAATTATAAAACAGATTTTGGCTCTTAATTTAATTGAAATTCAACCACCCCTAGTTCCAGTTGGTCCGCCCCAGGTATATTACACCCTCGGTACCCTCACCCCGCTGGGCCCTCCGCAGTGCCCGGGATTTCACTCCCGATTCCACCAAGCGCCCAGAAGAGGAGGGCATCCCCCTATCCACCACCTGGGGAGGCGCCCTATCGGAGTTGGTGCCCCACCTACTTTCTAGCCAGCACCCTTCAGTTTTCACCCTTCCTTCCACCTTTGGCAATTGAATTTCCTAATCTACCCCCTACCTAGTTTCTCCCGTCCCTAATTTAGCTATTCTAACTACTAAACTAAGCTAAATTAAGCTAACTTAACTATTTATTCCCATTTCTGCTGGAGAACTCCATCACCCCGATGGTACAAGAGAGCTGCAGGGCAGCCGCCTTTCTCCATCTTGACTCTGAGGGCCCATCAACCACAATCCACCTCTCTTGTTTCCAAGGTGGTGGGTCATATGGTGCAGGGAACCCCTCAGAGTTTATATTTACTCAACTAACTTTTGTTCATAGGACTGGAAACCTGTCCTTAAGATCACAAGGGCATCCCCTGTGTTCCTCCAGACACTCAGTCGTACTGGAATCCAGTTCCCAGGGGTTGTGCTTACTCCTCTCGGCACCTAAATTTTTACCCCGGCAAGGATTGTTTCAGCTTATCCCCCTTTAACAAGCCTTTTTTCTCTACTCACTCCCCGCTGAGACCGCTCTAGTGTCCGTGTCAGTCTCGCCCTCCGTGTCGCTGTCATCTTCTTCGTCACTGTCATTATCAACGTCCCGTCTTATTCGTCCCTGTGCCTCTTTAAGTCTATCTATGTAGGCAGTCTTTGCTCTATCTGACGCTTCCAGTGCAATACTATTCCAAGAATTTCCAATAAATCGGGTCCCTCAGTACTTTGCCTACTAATCTTCCCTGGATCTCTCTCTGGTAGTTCCTTCTTGCTTCTAACGTAAGGACGCACTCTAGCACCACATGTTCAGGGGTACCCTCCTCACCACATTCACAATTCCCCGATTCTATTAATCCCAGCTTCCTTAAAGATGCCGGATATGGTCCCTTCCCCGTGATGAAGTGGACAAGATCCCGAGATGGCTGAAGGTGTTTCTTCTCTAGTCTCTAACCACATTAGGGAACAATTGATAAGTCCTCCTACCTGTCCCACTTCTCTCCCAGCGTCTCTGCCACTCCTCCAACAGGGCTATTTCCACCTCTCCAGATGTTGTCACATCGGGTGTGGTGAGGAGTCTCACCTTTTCTATGTTCCACTTTTTTATCCAGTACGCCACACCTTTCTTCCTTGTAAGGGGATCCAACGGCCATACGCCTAGGGCCACACTCAGTGCATCCTTTGCTACAGTCCGGTAGGCTCCCGTCAGCCTCAGTAAGATGTTCCTCTGTAGACCTTGAATCACCTTAGCCGGAACGGCATTGGTTAGTCTGTGAGCTCAGAATGCTCACAATGGAGAGAAGGATCGTCTGATGGTATGTCCTTATTATCCGCATAGGTAGATGCCATGCTTATAATGTTATTCATCACCGACAGAGTTTTCTCCATCACTTCTTCGATGTGCGCCGTGAAGTTTCTGTTCTCATCTAGGGTAACTCCCAGGTATCTGACCGTATGGCTTCTTCTTATAGATTTCCTACCTACCTTTATGGTCGGATCCCTAACCAATCTACTCTTGAACAGCATGTAGGTCGTCTTCGCCAGTGCCATTTTTAACTTGACACTTTTACACCAGGTGTCAAGTTCTTCAAGCACCAGATATCACCTCCAACAAGTACAACAATGGTTCTAGGCTGACATCCCAAAAGATGGGGCCACATACCAATTCTCGGAGACATCCCTTCGTCAGTAGCTTCTGAACCCTGTTTCATGGACATCTCAGGGTGGAATATTTGTTATGACAGTAATCCTTAAAACTCCTATACAGCTATCTCGGACACTGAATCTCTCTTAATCTATCAAACATCGCCGGCCACCAGAGGTTGTCAAAAGCGCCTGAGATGTCCACGAGTATTCCTACGATGTATTTACCGGTTGCCGAGTCAATCAGTCCCATTGCTCTGCAGATTGCGTCCTTTGTAGACCTGCCTCTTTGGAAGCCATACTGCTGCTGATGCATGCCCATGACGGTTCTATGTCTCAGTAATCTTTCACACAATATCTTCTCCTGTGACTTCCCTGCTGTGTTCAACAGGTAGATGGGTCTGTATGACTTTGGAATCAGCGGGTCTTTATCCTCCCCCTTGCTTAGCATGATTACCTCGCTCTGCTTTTAGATGTTCGGGATTCTGCCTTGAGCAAGGCATTCATTTAGCAGCCCTGCAAGGAAAGGAGCAATAAGGTCAGCCGTTTTCTCCAGCACCTCGACCTTTATCCCGTTCAGTCTAGGCGCCTTTTTCTTACCCATCAGAACACTGTTCCTGATCACCTTCGCCCGACTAATAGGTTCCATCTCTTCCTCGTTTACATATTCATCATTCTCCATCTTCTCCCTCAACCTTCGGTGCTCTTCAGTATCTTCATCGTCTGGCAACAATGTCTCCATTAGAAGAACCGCAGATTCCTCTCAGCTGGTCGTGGTACTTCCATCATCCTTAGATAGCGTGGTTATCATGGCCAGGGGCCATAATTTCCCAGAGGCTAGCTTGAATGGCACCCCCCAAGGTCCCCTCTGTTGCTCCTCCTGAACATACTTCTCCCAACTTTACCTCTTCTCCTGAAACAACCCATCCTCAAACTCTCTCTTCCGCTCCCTGTAGATATTTAACAGCACTACCCAACCAGCCGGGTCTCGACACCTCTGATATCTCCTACGCGTTCTCCTTGCCCTTGTACGGAGACTCTGCAGTCTGTCATTCTATGGCTTATTACCAACCTTGGTATCACCTTTCACCACAGGTATCGACTTCCTCATTGCATCTTGCAGAGTCCACGTCAGCTGTTTGGCCTTCATGTTGTTAGTGTTGTTCCACTGGGCTGGGCAGTATCAGTTCACCTCTCAGCTTCTCCCAATTAGCTTTGCTCATGTTGTATCTCCTTCTTTTCCCTTCCCCATTTCCATCCACCAGCCTCCCCGCGGCAAAGTCAAAGACAATCAGGTTATGATCGCTGACCGTAAAGTTGTCCACAACTCTCCAACCTTCCACCATGTTCATGGACTCGGCGTTACACAAAGTGACGTCAATGTTGGAAGAAGCCCCAGCTCTCCTCTGATATGTAGGGATATTATTCTGCTGGTTTGTAACCTCGAGCCCATGACCATAGATGAACTCCTCCAAGGTACGGCACCTTCTGCAGGGCCGTCCGACCATGTTCCTTCTATCTCTCCCAATCGCCCTATGGCCATGCCACATGGGAGACTTAGCATTAGCATCAGCTGTAATTATGAGTGGCACACCTGCATATTTCCTCCATATTATCTCCAGCTGGTCGAGATATGGCTCAATGGAATGCCTTAATTGAAAATAAAGGTTTGCCACTATACACCTGCCTGAGCTAATTCCCAGTTCTACGCATGTTACCCGCTGGTTACAGAGCTGTTCAATCTTAGTTACAGCAATTTCCTTGTTAAATATCACTATTGCGCTCATGGGAGCTTCACCACTAACGACAACTTTAGTGACCACCGGCATATGCGGAACTTTCCCTCTCAAGGTATAGGGTTCCTGAAGACACACAACATCGAGTCTCATCTCCTCAGCAAGCTTGCAGACTTCATGCAACACGGTCCCAGTTTTACGCAGCTGAATACTGTGAATAATCCACCAATTAGAAATAGTATTATGCTCCCAAAAGCTATGTAACCACATCCAAACCAAACCTATTATATTCTCTGCCATACTAATAAAATGCCTTAAACTACATTATACCAACCAGAAATATTATATGTGGAAAACTTAGATTTTAGAAATCTACAAAAAAAAGTGTAATTTTTTTTATTACTAATTAGGGCTGGTTCTACATTTGAATTGATGCTTTATTATCAACTAAAGCTCACACTATCTTTGTTCCAAATGATCAGTAAATTTATCCTCTCCAAAACCACATGCCTAACATTAGTTTTTATGTGCAAAAGACAAGGACACTCATCAATATATTGTGAACAGAATCCCATATCCAGCTATAAGAAGATGAACCTATTTTTTAATTAGTAAATGTAATTATTCTTTCTTAGTTAATTAATAAATAATCGACAAATATGTCATTAAAAACACACTTTATCCATTATTAATAAGTAATCCTTCTCTGTGTTTGAGGTAACACCAAATAAACAACATTGCTTACAAAACAAATAATAAATATGTTTTATCTTCTCTCAATTAAATATATTATAATTTATATTTAAAATCATTTGGTGTTTATGAAACTCCTTGTAGCTGTGAGATGTCTCTATAAGACAGAATGCGCGGACAAACGTTTTTGAGAGCAAATTTGCCACACTCTCAAAAAGTTCATTGTAATTTATCCTTAAGCGAAGAATATTAATTTATTAACAAACATCAAATGGGCTTAGGAAAAACCAAAGTTTTAACACAAAACAAACACATATTTTTATCAATTCAAAAGAGAAGAGACGGAGCTTGAGAATAGTAAAAATCCTTTCAACAAAAGAAAATGGTATCAAACTAAGTACAATTTTTTCGTATTTGTCATTGTGATAGCAACTAAAATTTACATTGATAGACTTTTTACTTGTAAAAATATTTTATTTGATGCAGTAATTGGTTTGAAATTAATGTAAACACTATTAACGTTTATAATCAACAATGATGATGATGATGATGATGATGATGATGATGATGATGATGATGATAATAATTTATATTTTATTCTTTGTTTTATTAATTAGTTTTATTAATTAATTGGTGTTAAAATCCACCCTCTCCAAAATTGAGGTGTAAGCTTGGTTAGGAGGTTATATCCTAGATTAGACATTATTCTCGTTGTTTCAGGATTATACCCTTTAGTTGGCTGGCGGTATAAGAATGAAATAGTTTATGTAGCAGAAGGCGCCTCTAATGACACTGGCTCACTTGTCAAATGGGCCCAACACGTAGGTGAGTACTTATCTTAAAATACACTTTATAAAGAGGAGTGTTATTTGGCTTTGTAAGGGAAATTATTTCCAATTAAAAGTTCAGGAGAATCACAACTTTCTAGAACTACATTCAATTTTGATGTTTTTTTTGTTTTGTTATGATCATTTTCTATATCTAATGTTTGGCCATTAAAATAGTGATAGCATAGTGTAATTAATAATTGATTAAACTTTTATAGCATTGTGAGTTCAAGGATATTTAATAAATTGTAAATTACACTTTGCACCATTTATTTTATAAATTAAGAATGATATACTTAACAAACTACATATGATCAACTAAATTATAATTTGAATATAAACTTGACTCCTATTACATTTGCAATAGATTATTGTTACTACATTGTAGACAAAGTCTCCCCATAATTATTGCCACACGCGCGTCAACAAATTGCACTCGAGTCCTACTGGGTTTTTTAACAAGAATTTTTGAACTGTGAAGAAGGTACTCAAAACTTCTATGTTTCCTCCTCCTCTCGGTTATTCCGGTGACCCTGTTTCGTCATCTTGTTGACCTCCACAGGAAAAGGAAATAAAGTAACTGTTGTTTCCTAACTATTTAAAAATGTCTGACAAAATGTCGTTCTTAGTTTTTCCTTATATTTTCAAGATTTCTATACATAAAATAAACCCTGATTTATTATTATCAAATATCTAATATTGTTCTTAGCACTAAAAGTTATTTACTGTCTTTATCAAAGTGGGAAAAAATATATTATAATCACGTTATGAGGTGGCCATATTCCTGCAATAATATATTGCTTAGTATTATTATTGAAAATTCAATTGTTATGGTAAAATTTGCATAATTTGTACACATAAAATAGAGCTAGAGTTGTGATAAAGATCATTTATACTGGAGCTTCTCACTCTCCAACGCTATAGAAAACTTATCTAGTTGGGAAATAGAAAAATAATATTTTTATTTTTAAAAGTAAAATTAGCCATATTGAACTATCTTTTTATTGGTTGCTTCTGAATAATTATAATTAAAGGTATACATTTTGCTAATAAACAAGAGTGTTTACTTATTTATCAGACAATATTGAGCAAAGTTTAGTAGCAAATTTACTACTCAACGAAAATTCCCTTTCATCGTCGTTTTACTGTCGAACATTCTTCGTAAAGATAATGAAGGCTATGCGTTCTTTGACAAGTTTATTTAAACATTGAAAATTTTTCCTTTTTTTTGAGAGCTTTCAGTACATCTTTTATCGCTTAACAAATTTCATCTTGTTGTGACAATGATGTAGTTAGCTGTAGTGTCTCTGAATACCGTTTATTCCAATCCTACTACATTTTACATGCATATTTTATTATAAATAACACATGCTGCTAAAACCATAACCAACAAATATAATAGCTTTGGCTATTTGATTCATAATGATATGTGAACCCATACAATTATAATAATTGTACAAATGGTAGCAAAAAGCCAACCACCGAGTCGAAGGTGGCCGCATTTTCTGATAACTACCAGGTACAAACTATTAACTTGTCTTTACCTGTTTACTTGCATTCAGTCATGACAAATTATTTTTTAAGAAAAATCCTTATTCAGAAAACAGAAAACCATGATTCTGCAGTTTCACTTTTTAATTGAAAAAAACACAATTTTCAATTTCAGTTAAGCTCCAATCCCAAAATAAATTTCCAATGCCTGGTTGACCCTGGCTTTATCTCAGTGGCTAGCATAATTTAATATGTATTCATATATTTCTCCAATCAACCATACATTCACAAGGCTCGTCACACTAATAGTGGGAATTATTATTATTATTATTATTCATGAGGTTTATGGTTTTTTATACACTGGGCTCTCTAAGCTAGTAGAGTCCCTAGTACATGAGACCACTTACGTCACACGCGTCAGATGCCTCTGGGGGCGTTGCAATGTAATCTGGGTTTTACCTGTGACGTAATCCTGATTCTGTTCAAACTCGTCCGGTAATTGATCCCATGTCTCATTTTCCCCATTTGATTGGCCCCATTTGAATTTCTTTTTGGGGGAATGTGCCCCCTTGGGTTGAATCCCTGGGAGGAAATTGGTGTTGTTTTTCAATGATTTTTTGTTGATCTGTCGTCATGTTTTATTTTTATTTCATCGGTTGGGACCTCTCCCCCCGGGGAGCATGTCGGAGCTCTTATTCCTTTGGAAGTTTATGACTGAAAGCTAAGTGGAAACCAGGTCATCCCCTTTCCCAGAATGTCACAACCCTAGTGAAATCATAATTTGTGACTCATACCGGGTACAAGATTGATGACTCAAAATGTCGATACAGGAATAAGCCAAGGGTGATGTCGCAACCATTGTGCTGTAAGAGCAAGTAGAAAATGAAGCACACGCGAAATATGATATTGATGTCTTTGGAAACATTACACCTTTATGAGCAACACCACCAGCTATTGATATTGGCTACCAATCTAGTGGTATCAGAGTTGGACAAGGAAATGTAATATGTTATTGCTTCAAAATTCAACATTAAGTTTAAATAGACTTTATACCAACAAGTGCTACAAAGCTATTTACATTTAAATAAACAATTACCACTGAAGAGGTGGTACTTCCCATTCAAGCGGTGCTCAATACTTTACCCATTCAGGCACGTAACAAAGCCAAACTTTCACTCCAGCATATTATTTACCGAGACCTGCTTCAGTGGTCGCATTGGCCAAAGTATCATGCCATTCTCTTCTTAGACTAGACTGCTAATCACCGTGAGATTGGGGTTCAAATCCTTATCGGGTGTATTGAGAGTAATTTTTTCAAAATTATTTCCACTCTCCCTCCTCGCAAATGTGGGTATAATTTCTTTATATTCAACCTTCCTCATCCCTAACTCACTAGTATAATTAATACATATGCATATAACCTGAATAGGTAGTAAGACGTGGTGCTAATAAAATATATTTCCTGAGGTGGAATCACGTGAGACGCCAACAAGGAGGTGAGAATTCACAACACACTTCTCTAAGGATCCAGCAGTGTGTATCTAGTCACCGATATGGTCAGTAGATCAAGAGAACACAGCGAGCCATTGGGGTGGCGAGAGTTTCTCACGGTGCTCCAAAAAAATAAATGTCGCTAAAGAATTTCTTGTCAACCCGAAATGCTTGACATCCATTAGAGATACGACGCCCGTATCTAAGCCACAGACACCATTGCAACGCCCACCTATGAAAAAGAAGAAGTTGAACAAAGGAGACAAAAACCGGTGGCTGCCTTTCTGCGCCTAATGAATCGTTCGGCAGACATCTTCTAAGACCCTGCGCATCTGTAGAGCAGACATCAACGTTATGCGAAATCTTGGCAAATACATTGACGGTGTCATACACTGGGTCATTGTCATATATGAGCTTAGATAGATTGCTTGGGTGAGGACACTTCCCTCCAAAACGGGGAGTGTCATGTGGGATACCCTTCCGTATATTTTCAAACAAAGTGGACATAAACATCAAAGATCCATACACTAAGCTTGGGGCGCGTGGGTTGTCATCTTTATCGACAAGAAAGGTGTTGGAGACTACTTTGAAAGCTATGTTATTTTCCTGCATGTATATTCGCAGTGTGTAACACGTGTATATCACTGTATTTCTTCAAGGTATAGCATCAGTTGTTTGCAGCCATTATAATCTCATGTACCTTCTTTATCGCACCCAGAACATTCCTATGAACACTTTCATGGCCCAATCCTAACCCACCAATCATACAGACAATGACGCCAATGTGTTGAGATATTAGGCCCTACAACACATGTTTCACGACATCAACGTCCTGCTGCTCCTCCTCAAGAGACTGCATCTAATCTGCTCGAACCCTTTCTTACTCCAGTGGCTATAAAAGGGTGTCCCAACATTAAGATTACCCCCACGTCACTAGGCTAACACCTTATATAATTCAGAGACTTTTCAAGATGGAAACGCACCAGCCGTGTCAGGGTTCGGCATCCACTTCTCTGTGGAAAAAACCTCTCTTCCGAGGTTTCTCTAACCTACTATAATCCCGACAGTCGCCAAAGTGATAAAACACAATGCCATGAAAAGCCAACACATGCCCAAATATGTTTGCACCCGCAAAGCCGATGAAACTGCTCACCATCGCCAGTATTTTCAACACACTGTTTCCGCTAGATGATGTCAACGCCAAACGAGCCATCGAGCCATCGTCAGCATGAGTGTCAAGAACAACTTTACGACCTTTGTCCAGCTATAAAAATGTGGAGGGAATTGCGCGGTGTTTAACCATACAAAGTGGCAAGAACTGAGCAACTACAAGTAGGTTATATCAAAGTTTTTCATAAACACTCAGCTTCCTCAGAAGATAAGCTTGAATAATCATTCAATCTCTCTGAAACGCGACCGTATGGTCGTCGTCGGTGAGAAACATGACACCAAACTCAAACGGGTCACCTATCTTGCAACTATCTCTGCGAGGTGTGGGACCTCATCGGCGTCGCCATTGACTGAAGGGATATATGGTCAATCCCTGTTGCCAGATATTGCAACAATTTGATCGACACACTCATCGTGGATGTATGCGACACGCTAACAGAGTCTGTGGATGTCATCTATCTCAAGCAACCTACGGTGGACACACACATCATAGACCCAGATCTGATCAGTATTACCTGCAATACACATATGTAATATTACATGCTAGATTGTGAACTAGAAACCATTTTACTAACACAACTAAGAGAGATTATGAAAAATAATATTAAAAAATATATGCGTCATTCATTTAAAAATGTATAGTAAATATATATGTGTATCCTAGCGTGTTTAATTTACGGAAAACCAACTTCTCTTTTCCTTTCTGTACATCACTCTTGGCCTATTCCTGTCTCGACATGTTGGGCCACCAATCCGGTGTCAGGTATGAGTCATCACCGTTGACCTCTTCCTGTCTCGAATTGTCGTGCCACCAATCTGGCACCAGGATGAGTCATAGATTCTGAAGCCATCAGGGTTGCGACATCACTCTTGGCTTATTTCTGTGCCATATGCATGGGCGCCCATATGAGCGCTTATAGAGGAGGGGGGTGAAGAAAAATCCTTACATCCTTCAAGGCTGTCAAACATTTTAGTAAATGTACAAGATACTAAAATACTGCTTGAGATTAAGTAATTAGCTAACAAGTACCTTATTTTAAATGTGAAATGTCTATCAAAAACTCACATAATTTTTGTCTGTTCTGTTCATTATATTATTTACAAAGTTACAAAAAAAAAACCCTGAACAAATGAATGTTTCAGCTGATTTAAAAAAATGTAATTGAAACCTATTGTGTGATGATGGTATGTAAAATCTATATTTAAAACGAATTAGAAGTTTGTAGCAATTGCTTTTGTCAACACAGAAGTTACAACTGAACTATACAATTAAAGTTATAATTACAGTATAGAACATTGTGATGGTGATGGGAAAAGTTAATTCCACCATTATATTTAGTACTTTTCAGAAAAAGCAAATTGCAGATTTCGCTTGTTTTTAGAAAACTTCTGTATATCCATTGTCAGACAAAATTACAGGATTAAAATAATAATTCATGGTTATGTATCCACAGCTATGAATCAGTTCAACACTTAATAACAGAATTATAAATAATAATGCACACTTAACAGAACTATCAAACAATAACAAAGTCAATAGCAGACTTTAATAAATGCGTCACGGAAAGATCGCTACAAAAACAATTGAATTCGATTTGCAAAACTGAGAAATCTCAAAATCAACTCACTCTGACTTGCAATACTTTGCTTTTTTATAGTGAAAATAAAATTCTAAGGGAATCGAATACAACGGAGAACATTCTAGTGGTTCCGAAAGCCCTGCGGAAACTATTGGTTAGAACAGAACAATGGGCGGGCAGTCAGTTATATCGCCACATCATACGTAGAGCTGGGGCGCAGCGCAAATCCATGCATGTGCATACGATACCCAACACATACCTCTACCCCTCTTAAAAACATTACTGATTCATTGGTTTGTAATAAAATGTGTTGAAACTGTCACCTTAAATTCATTGTCGTACTTTTGAAAGTAAACACATAGCAGAATCAGACAAATCCAATTTTTAAAATAAAGAAGTTTGATAATTGTAATCAATCATTAACATCTTATTATTTTTAAAAATGCTTTAATAAAAGGTTTCGTCTATTTTATTGGTTTAAATTTATAAAAAATTTTGCTATACCAACGGCTGAGGGGGGGCTCAAGCCCCCCTGACCCCCCTTGGCCATGTGCCGTCAATCTAGCGCCAGGGATGAATCTGTGGCTCATTCCTGTCTCCTGTCTTTATAGCTGCATTGTAAATTTGAAATACTTTTGTACCATTAACTGAACTGAAACTTGTTTTTTCTTCAAGACTTGTGAATAGTTTGATAACAATCAATTGAAATAAAGTGAACATTTTCCCTGGAAGGAGTTTTACTGTTTCCGAAATTCAAATCGTTGTTCATATAATAAACTCCAGAAAATAGAAATTTACGGTCAATCATGGAGATATTATAGCTAGAGTAGAGTCCATTGCAATTTTAATCAATGTTAGTGCTAGCCTTGGTAAGACACATGTCAGCAATGTGACAAACTAAAGCTACAGGGAAAAGTTGTTGAAGAACCGTAAAAAAATTACTTAAAAGCTCAAAATGAAGTATGTACATAGATTTAAGGAAAGTTGAGAATTCAAGACAGGCAATGAAACATGTCGCAGAATTAGCACACACAAGTCAAGACACTGATTATTATGTTATTTCTTTTGACCTTCAAAAGGCATTAACATTTCCAACTCACACTACATAAATTACATATTATAAAAGAAACTTATGTTGTTACAATGGGTGTACACAATTTATAAACTAACAAAGCCTCTAAGTATGTTTGGGATGAGACTGTGATCTCAAGAGGATCCCAGGAATTAGTTGTCTGTATATCACATCTTAAAATTGAGGCAGTTAGTAAGCATATTTACTCGCGTCTGAATATGTAGAGGACGAAGTATTATTAGGAGCATACGTGGGCACCAACTGCGGGGGTGCTTTGCATACTAAGCATCCCCAAAAATATGTTCAGGGGTGCTCAGCACCCCCAATACTTCAGCCTTATTAAAACCTTAATATTGCGGCACTAGTTTTATCTTGGATATAGGATTATGCTGTGAACAGTGTTTTTATAGCGTAGCAAATGGCATGTGCTTCAATTTGAAATGTAAGCAAGAGTTTGTTATTAAGCTGGTAGCACTCGCTACTTGTGTACTGACAGCCTGGCATTTGTCAACATATTTCCATTATAGTTTGGTTGGTGGCAATACTCCTATCTTATGTATTATTTTTGACTTGTGCATTGACTTTTTTCGTTTTAAATTAGTTACCTATAAATTTTAAGAATGTAGCTTATTTGTTTCATGTTAAGGTTCTCATTGGTTACAAGCGACCTAAGCCGCGTTAGTTAATGTGTTTATCAAATTTTCATAGTTAATTTAAACGTCTGTTAGAAGTATTAAGAGTGCACTTGAGCAGATATGCCTTAATTTTACATACCATTTGATTAAAAGTTGATTTAAAAGTTTTTTTAGAGCTTAATACGCACATTATTGCATTACTATACTGTTTAGAAAGCTACTTTGAAATTTTGGATGGGACCCTAGAATCTTCGAACCCTCGATGTCTTATGGATATTCGAGAAAATATCGGATTTGAGCTTCAACATGATAATCATACATTCTGATTGTTAAGTTTGTCCTATAGTTGTTAATTAACAACCAAACCCCAGACCATTAATTTAACACTTAACTGTATGTATTAATGCTATAATGAATGGATTATAACAAAACACGTTAATATTTAATTATACATCCTAGTCTTTGATATAGTAAAATATTACCAAGATTAAAATTATTTCCAATGAAATGTGATTTATGGTATTTTCTAGGCAAAGTTGTTATAAAAAGATACAAAATTATAAAATTATCTTAAATGAAAATTGATGGTTAAACTTTGTGTAAACTACATTATTAGTTCTAAGAGTGTAAATTTCATTATTTCCTTCAAATGTGTTTAATTGTTTTCGGGTAATTTCACACCTGCCGCTGTGCGATCAGTTTATAGCTATCATGTTTGGCAGCACTGGAGACTTGATCTACAGCTTAAGTCACCTAAGTTGACCTATACTCAGGAATTACTCCACACACTGAGATGAAAATATGTCAAAATTTCATTAAAAATATATTACAGTTGATCCATTCACTAATAATTAATATGCTTTTTATGACTTTTAATAGAAAATGTATTAATTTTTATAAAAATGTAAGTAAAATTGGTATATTTTCTATTAAAAGTAATAAAAAGTACATCGATTATTAGTGAATGCAAGAATGGGTCTACTTCAATATATTTTTGTACGAAATGTTGATATATATTTTTCTTTCTGTTCCGTATGCCCCCCTCCTCTGCTGTTTAGAATTGAGATTAATGAGCCCCTCCCCCCGAAAGAAAATTCTGGATACGGTCCTGTTTCTAGGGCTGTGCAAAAAGGATATTTTCACTTCGAGTCGAGTTTGAATGAAAAAGAGTTTTTATCGAGTTTGACTAGTTCTACAAGAAATATTTCAAGTTGAATTTTTGTGATAGATGCATGCATAGACCATGAATAAGTAAAAACTTTTTTTTCTTCCTTTGTGAAAAAGTTTACAATCACACAAATTCAAACTTTTTAAATAAAATTAATATAACTGTACAATTATTTTTATTATAAAAATTGAAATTTTGAGACAATCTATTTGCAATGAAATTATATCTTAAAATTGAATGGGCTACAGTTAATCAAACTAAAAATCGTCTAAAAAAAGATCAAAAAGTTCTGGTATACTCCAATTTTTCAAGTTTTGTAAAAATCTTTGAGTCGAGTTCGAGTAGCTACTAAAACTCATCTTGAACTCGAATTTTCAAGTACTAGCACAAAATTACTATTTTCTTTAAATTCAATGGTTTGTTTTGCTTTTTATAGTGATTTACTTCTCAGTATCACTATTTAAAATAATAATGCATAGTAACTTTTCTTTATTTTAATATAAAAAGCAAATAAATAATAATTGAAAATGTCATATCGGCACTGTTCAATATAGCTTACAAATGAGTTGGGCTATTAACTTTTGTAATAATTTTTTTAATGTTAAAAAATGTGCTTTCTTTATGAAAATAATGTGTTAATAATGATGAGTTTTATTGGAATAAATTGAATTGTACTAAAATGTTCTTTTAATCGGCTAGTCTTTTCAAAATTAGTGGATCTAGCTACCAAGTTTAGTAAATGTATAACTTTATGGTTCCTCCAGTTACTAATCTCGCCTTTAAGTTCATCCAAATCTTTACAACAAAACATTTCTTCAGATGTATAGTACTCTAATAAATAATTTAATATGATAAACAATAAGATAAACTAAATTTATTCCCTCATTTCACTGTCTTTTAAAAGAAAATTGAAATAGAAGTATTTTATTTTTGAGTGTTCATACACGTTCAAAACAGCTTGTCCAGCTTAATCTTAAACTTTTAAAAAATGATTTAAATCTTAATTTTTTTTAGCTACCACATCTCACTGCCAGCTTGGGATATATGCTTATTTACTTATTATTATAGTAATTTTCTTAAGATAAGAAAGGTCTAATTTATACAAAATGTATCCTCATTTTCACTGAGGTAGATTGGAAAACCTTTTAGGAAAAGTCCTTTGGTGCACCTGACAGGGATTCGAACCCTGATATCCCCGCTATCGACAGTCCAGTATATTGTGAGAGTGACGCCTCGAACCATTCTACCACTGAAGTGGGTAGTTTTACTTTATTTTTATTACAAATATTAAGTATTAAAAAAAGTGTTTTTTAAACAAAAATATTTAGAAAAAGTATTTTATTTGCGCTTACCGTAGTCATTTAGTTTTATCTGTAGTAAATAATTCATTCTATGAACAAATTGTTACTAAAATATATTCTGTTGTACTATACTCTTTTACTTTTTATTTGACTTTGTAAATTTGTTTCATAAAAAATTAACTGACAAGCCAATTATTTTCACAATCCCGTGTATTTTTGTACTTGTGAGGTTCTTTAAAATGGGTATCGCTTTTAGTGTCCAGAATGATTAATGCTTTGGATGAGTACAATGGCCTATGACACACTTCTCTTTGTACCGCGACAGGGAACTCATTGATTACCTGGAATACTCACAGCGAAATGTTTCCAGGCTGTACTGAAGAAGGTTTTCCATTTTATTTCATGGGAATCAAACATGTGGATTAAAGACAACAATGGAAACAAGGTGAAAGAGAAAATTGTCAGTTGATTGTGACAGGAGCTTGATTCAAATTTATATTTAATAGTAAACAAGTTTTAAATTATATCACTCAAAAGGTGTACCACGATTGTTAAATTCAAATCATTACATGCAATCTTACAAGATGTGTATTTACATATAATATTTCATGTACAATAATATAGTATCTACAATATTTACCTCCAGACCCTGATTTCTTTACGAATAGCTAACAGATCTATTTTCATGTATCCATACGCCAAACACTATTATCTGCAAGCCTATATGTTTAGCAGCTGTCCTTTTTGAGAGTCAAAGCTTTCACAACAAACGATTTGGTTTTGATTATTGCTCTATTTAAGCGTTTTTACATAGTTAAAATATGAAATTATGAGAATAACCATTTTGATTTTTTTTTGTTAGTGGCGTCGACTATTCAATTAAAAATGGTTTACAACTGAGAGGTTATAAAAGGTTGTATTCATTTCATAATAAATATGGCCAACAGTGCTGTTGAGGACATTAATGAAACCCGTATTCATGCGCTTGTTTCTACAAAATAAAAACTCTTAATTTTGAAACTAATATTTTGTATGGGTTTTTTCTCTAAGCTACAAAAACAATATGCTTATGTCATAATTTATGGTGGTCATTTATAATACGTCATACATTTTAATTTGTTACTTAATGCTCTTGTGGCCACATCCGAGGGGAAAAAACAATAATTTTATCCTCTCAATTAGTTTTAAAAAGCCAATTGTACAATAATCCTTAAGAAAGTGTTATTAAAACTTTTTGATGACTACTCTGAGTAACTATATAGTTTAACCAGGCAAATACTATTTATTTCTACATGGGTTGACATTAATGACTTTCATTCAATATTTGCAATGAAAATTAGCTTTTTTTTTTTGTTCCAAAAGGCCATTCATAAGGAAAGTAAAGTTTCTAAGTACCTAGAAACTAAAACTACAAAAAAGGCAATTTGCGTTTGCTCTCGATGATATCCAAATTAATTGATACATTTTTAGAAATTAATCAAAAGAATATACCTTGGTACACGAATTAAATTAGGAATATTTGCATTTTTGCATCGATGCTAATTAATTACTTAGCCACGGCCTTAGTATATACAGGTGTAGACACTTCTGAGTTTCCGTGGTAGCCTAAACATTTAAATTGGAGGAGCTAATATCGATGTTTTGATCGAGGGAATCAAATTATGCCCAAAAATTGTTTTGGGATCATTAGGAGTGTAAGTGTAGATACTGAGTTGCGTCCTGCGACCACCAGGCCTACCCGAGGGAGGGGTGTTGAGCTGTGTTCAATGACCACCAGTCCTACCCGAGGGAGGGGTGCTGAGCTGTGTCCAATGACCACCAGGCCTACCCGAGGGAGGGGTGTTGAGCTGTGTCCAATGACCACCAGTCCTATCCGAGGGAGGGGTGTTGAGCTGTGTCCAATGACCACCAGTCCTACCCGAGGGAGGGGTGTTGAGCTGTGTCCAATGACCACCAGTCCTACCCGAGGGAGGGGTGTTGAGCTGTGTCCAATGACCACCAGTCCTACCCGAGGGAGGGGTGTTGAGCTGTGTCCAATGACCACCAGTCCTACCCGAGGGAGGGGTGTTGAGCTGTGTCCAATGACCACCAGTCCTACCCGAGGGAGGGGTGTTGAGCTGTGTCCAATGACCACCAGTCCTACCCGAGGGAGGGGTGTTGAGCTGTGTCCAATGACCACCAGTCCTACCCGAGGGAGGGGTGTTGAGCTGTGTCCAATGACCACCAGTCCTACCCGAGGGAGGGGTGTTGAGCTGTGTCCAATGACCACCAGTCCTACCCGAGGGAGGGGTGTTGAGCTGTGTCCAATGACCACCAGTCCTACCCGAGGGAGGGGTGCTGAGCTGTGTCCAATGACCACCAGTCCTATCCGAGGGAGGGGTGCTGAGCTGTGTCCAATGACCACCAGTCCTACCCGAGGGAGGGGTGCTGAGCTGTGTCCAATGACCACCAGGCCTACCCGAGGGAGGGGTGTTGAGCTATGTCCAATGACCACCAGGCCTACCCGAGGGAGGGGTGCTGAGCTGTGTCCAATGACCACCAGTCCTACCCGAGGGAGGGGTGCTGAGCTGTGTCCAATGACCACCAGTCCTACCCGAGGGAGGGGTGTTGAGTTGCGTCCTGCAACCACCAGGCCTACCCGAGGGAGGGGTGCTGAGCTGTGTCCAATGACCACCAGTCCTATCCGAGGGAGGGGTGCTGAGTTGCGTCCTGCAACCACCAGGCCTACCCGAGGGAGGGGTGCTGAGTTGCGTCCAGCCGTGTATAACCTACATAACCTATATAACCCTATTACTAGAGTTATAAAGCCAATCGTTTGTTTACAATAATAATATGAAAAACATTCACTCTCTATTTGAACTCTGTCTGCTGTTTCCTTGCTAGGTTAGGTTAAGTATAGTTAGGTTACGTTAGGCTAGGATGTTGTATGTAACATTTGCTGTAGAATTGACTGTATTATATTTTTATGTTTCATTCTGAACACACCTTTGTTTATCCTTCCAGTATTATTTATGTTACTTAAACTTCACTCCTTTTCAAACACAACTCAGGTGACAGTAAAAAAATAAGTATCGAAGTATCGTAGTGAACTTAATTAATAAGGACTAAATAAGTCCGAAGAATTGATACAAACAAGTAACTTTCTCAAAGTGATACAAAACGACCATTATAAACATGACATGAAATTTGGACAAAAATGAGTTTTGAAAATAGCTCAAGCCCAAAATTTTCAAAGTGATTTTAAGCCGAAATCTACAATTTATATAAAATAACCGCCATAGCGGCACCATTCTATCACCTCACAAGCGAGGTGTGATGAGAATCATGGTGAATGCAAAAATACAACTTCCATTTGGTTGGATTTTTGTTATATACAGTGTGGCCAAAAAGACAATTGTCTAAGTATCACAGGAAAGGGAGAAAAGGGGTGGGATCAAAGTTCCTACCAGAAGGTCCGAGAACGGCGTCGAATGATCCACTAGTTCCACAGCTGGGGGTGCTTGGTGCATATTTCCTTCTGCACCACGCCCATAGCTACCGGCGCCAAGTGAAACTAGGTCAGACAGACATTCTTCCACTTTGCAATGCAATCAAGTTCAAAACAAAGTAGACACATCCATCAAGATGGCACATGCACGTGCTATTGGACGCCGTATGTGTGAATAACAGTTATCTGGGTGAAGTTTTTACAAGTGGCCGTGGTATTTCTTTATTGAAGTAGTCTGCGTTATCGCGACGTTATTTAGTGTGGCTAGTATTTGAAATTGTGTGTATTTATTGGCATAGAGCTATATTATCACCAAGGGAGGTTGTGATTTATAGTAACTTGCTAAGCCTAAGCATAATCTTGTTACTAATTTCTCCGTTAATCAGTTGAGATATGAGCTCTTAAGATAAAGCATCTCCCATCCACCCTCCTCCCAGATAAAACCTAGGACACGGACCAAAACCCCCCTTAATAGCTAAGTAAGCCTCTTCATTATTTTCAATTACAATTTGGACAAAGATTAGGTTAGTCGTTCGTTAGATGGACTCCTATTTCTTCGTATCAATTCTGGTGTTCACGATATCATTTTTCAATAATTTTATATTGATTAACCAAACCTGTGTTTATTGGAATTTAATATAAATCTGTAGATGTATGATACCGTCCAGATATTGATATTTACAGCGCTAAGGGCTACATATTTCTTTGTGTGTTGTCCTAGGTGTAGCTATAAATATTTTGTCATGTTTTAACAGGTTTTGTGAACACGCCCGCCGAGTCCGCTGAGCAAGCAATGTCTGTGAAAGACTCAGATGGCGTTTTCTTCGTTCCTGCTTTTAATGGCTTGCAGGTAAGGTATAGCATGTGCATAGAAATATTATATACAAAGGAAGAAAATATGCTTGTAAACGGATGTACAGAGAGTATATATATGTGTGCAGCCACTAGGGTGTGCGCAGGCCCCGGGCTTATGTGGTTGGTGCCCTGGGCATAGATATCTCCGACACCTCCCCCCTTGTAATTTTTATAAGCTTGTCTAACTATTAGTAGCTACGGTTTATAATTGAAAATGCACACTGATTAGCAAACCTTTCGGTTATTTCGATTGTTTATTCCTAGATGCTATATTTAGGGCCATGGTAAATAAAAACAACCTTTTTGTTTGTTTGTTTTATAAGTCTTTTTTTTTAACATTACCGTATACATTTATATAAACACATACACACAATAGGAAAAACTGCTAATACCAGCCCCACAGGATTCTCATACAATGAGCTTTACAGGACAGTGTGAACACTTAGTAGTAGTCAATGAGGTTGAAATTGATGTAAAAAAATTTGACACTTTTCTTGATAGTTCAACTTCACAGTTGTGTTTTTTTAGCAGCACGCTTTTTGAGCTCGGCACTACTTAATTCCCTAGTCATATTTAAAGACTAAAACTTGGAAACGAGTCACTTAAAACACACATAGAATCAATTAAAAGAGGTTATGTATGAATAAATCACTTGTCAGCGATCGTGGGAATGAAACATCAACATTGAGGATGAAACGCCAAGGCAGACAGACGAGAATTAAAGTAATAACCAAGGGTTAGTTTGCAAATTACTACACTAGAATGTGTGGATGGCAGGAAATTGACAGTGATTTATACATTTCGCATTTTTACAAGCAGAATAAACACACACACACACACACACACAAAAAATAGAGTCATTTTGTCATGTTTTAATTCTTGTGTGAATAAAATATTTTTTCTCTTAAAAAACATGTTCTTCTCATGCGCCTCCTAAAGTCAGTCGCCCTGGGCCTTTGCTCAGTCCACTCAGTTATAAACCGGGGCCTGGGTGTGTGTAAGAGGTCATCCATAAAATACGCAAGGCGGTTGAGAGTGGTGGAGCTTAATGTATGTCATGGTCTAAGACCGAGATCTAGCTAGATCACGAAATGGCCAGTTATTTCTATATTTGGCCACCAATTGGCCAAAACGCGGAATATACCAGCAGGTCTGGCTTTGGTAAAATTGGCCAAAGTAAAGAATTTTCTTTGTCTCACTTCTATTTTATTACATGTAGACTAATTTTATAAGTGTTTTATGAATTGTGAAGTGTCATAGCATTCATCTTTCTGGGCACTGGTGGTCAATTCACACTTTGGCTGATCAGAACGGTAATTAAAATTTCCCCCAATAAATATTTCGTGATTGGGCTGGACCAGCTGGCCAATGTGCGAAGGGTCCAAACAATTCTCTAAGGGGCCTGATTTGGGCCTTACCATAACATATACACTGCTTTATATGGGTACCGTACATCACAGTGCTACATAACATAGATCATTTCCCTACTTAAATTCTAGTGTTGAAATAATTTATATTCAGGATTTAAAATGGATTTCGAGTAGTACTAAAACAAAATCCCTCTTTTAGTGTCACAAAAACTTATCTATGAAATAATGACAACTATCCTTGATGTGAAAAGTTACTTAATGCATGTTGGTTGGGGGGGAGTGGTCAGATCATATATCTTCTTGGTGCTACTTGGGGGTGAGGGGTCAAAAAAGTAAGGAGAAAACGTTACGTGGTTTATGGATGACCCCTAATCTGTAATTTCCNGGCGCGGTGTAAGGATGACCCCAAGACCTAAATTAAAATGCTATAAGGATTTTTCTAGCACCGTATCTTACTACCTGGTAAGGCCATACACAATACACATAATGTACTAATTACGCTAAGGAATTAGGGATGAGGGAAGTTGAATTTAGATTAAGTGTACCAGCATTTGAATGGAGAGAGAGAGTAAAACCACTTACGATAAAATACCTGGTCGGGAATCACACCCTGATACCCCTGTCATCTGTAGTCTAGTCTATAGCAAAAGTGACGCCTTAGGCCATGTGGCCACCGAAGCTAGAATAAGGATTTTATTATTTTAAAATGTGTTTATAAGTCTTAAACAACTTAATCAAATCACCGTTTTTTAACCACCGTCTTACTACATCTAATGGCTTTACACATTTAATTAAATTAATGGAGTGGAAAGAGACAACTAGAGTAAAATTTAGAGAAAGTGTACCCGTGTTTGCGCGGGGGGAACATTAAAAAAATCCTCTACACACCAGACTGTGATTAAAACTCCAAGCACCTCCCCACCGGTAAACCTGACAAAATGAGCTTGAGATTCAGTGCACTCATTTACCTGCATTTTAGTCAGCTTAGCAAATGTTTTTAAAACAAAAATGGCAACTGTTGAATATTTTACATTTTAGTCTTAATCTGCTCTTAAGGGGAATAGTGCATTACATACATTCAGCATATGCCTGATCGATGTCCCGGGCATGGAGTCACTAAAAAGTGCAAATCCACTCCAGCACAATTATATAAATGGCGCATCCTTGAACCCAAGATGCACCTTAAGATGCATTTAGACTTATGCCTTATTTCATGCAACATTATATGCACAGAGGCATGCCTCTATAGGTGTGTATTGCAACATGCCTCTTGCATCTTGCTTCGTGCAACCCGACCTGTTTTCAATTTTGCCTCACTTTCCATGAGTCAGTTTACTTAGAGATGTCGTCGTGGGAAGTACTTGCTGCTGGCGTCGCTGCAGCTATCGTCATTTTACGGCGTGAAAAGAAACAGAAAGCGTCGTGAGTTCTGGATGAGTCAATTTCTAGAACCACATTCGTTAAGTGCAGAAATATTATCAGAAGGGCGCGAATTATATAAGGGTCGATTGTTTAAGAACTTCACAAGAATGTCCCCAAGTGATTTTGATATTTTGATGACTATGGTTGAACCACACATTTCAAAACAAGATACTACATTTAGGGATGCCATACCAGCAAGTACACGATTAGTGGTCACTCTTCAATTTTTGGCAACAGGGGACAGCTATCAGAGTTTGATGTACTTGATCAAAATATCGGTACCAACAACATTTTTTATGGAAAACACAACTATAGACAATACACAGCTATAAAAACCAACAATACCAACTTCAAACGTTCTCAAGGGACTGTGAAGCGAGAGTGTTGCAACGTGCTACCCAAATATTATGGGGAGCACTGGCGCCTGCCTGCAGCTAGGCGCACAACTACTTTTGAGGCATGCATAGGCGCATGACTCAACGTGCATCTTCTGTGTGCCTAGTTGCATGAAAAGAGGCATAGTCTAAACGCCCCTTTATTTATTCACTAAACAAAGAGAAAACTGGTGGCAAGAACTATGGTGACGTCAACATAATGCCATTATTCACTTTTTTTTAAATACTAATTCATGTGAAGTTTTCTTCTAATGTCAATGCTACATAAAATAAAATCTCTTATGAAAATGACATGAAATACCTATACGCATTTCGAAACATTTTTCTTATAAGCTAGCAATTACATTTTATTTGACAGAATGCTTTTCAAACAACAATATTTTTTATGATAAAGTACCATACCTAATATATACTGTAAGGCATAAGTTTAACACTTTTGTTGCATTAATAAAACATTTATATACATTTTAAAACATGTTTTGAAAATTTAACTACACACCATATTTAAGTAATAAGATAAGTTTGAATATAGTAGAAAACAAAACCACTATGGACCTGTAGAAATATTCCACACATTTTTATTTATTTGTGTTTTTTAGTCTTATATTAACAAAAGGAAACTCACCTTTGTGGCCACATGGTCTAAAAAAAAGGTGCTACTCTCGCAATAGACTGGACCGGCAAAGACGGGGAGATTGGGGTTGGATTCCGGTCGGGTGCACTTAGGGTGGTTTTCTTTAATGGTTTTCCACGCTTCCTCCACACAAATGTGGGTGTACTTCTTCTATATTCAACCTTCCTAATCTCTAACACATCATTGAAATTAGTACATAGGCATATAGTCCAAACGTCTAGTAAGGCGTGGTGCTTAAAAAAAGGAATGCCATGGCATTATACTTGTAAGATAGTAAAATGCAACAATTCCAGATAAGGAATAAATGTGTTACCACTACATATAAATATACTAGATTGAAACACATATTATTTTAAATCCTTTATCATTAATTGGAATACAGTTGGACATGCGGCAGTGGGCCTAAAATTATAACACCTAAAGTCACAACTCCTAAACTAAATTTTTTAACTTCATAAGACCTAACTTTACTGCACCTAACTTTATAGCTCCTAACTTCACTAAAACTAAAAGCACTTGATCTACTTCACTGGACCTAATTTTATAAGACCCAAAAAAAGGTCATAGCTTCCAAACTTTAGGTCTTGTGAAATTAGGTCCACTGCATGTCATCCGTACAGTTAACTGAGTGTAATCTGAGGTATAACAATAATATGCCACCATTTTAATCGATCAAAGTGACATGACGTTACTTCTCAGTTAATTTTCTTTAAGTTCATTCGCCAGAAAGAAATTTATTGCACAATTTGAACAGGTGTATAGTAAATAAGATAAAAACAATGGTTCATTGGTTTTAAATTAATACATTTCACGTTGTAAGGGGTCAAACTTGCTATTGTATGCTTTTTCTTTACCATTGTTAAGGTAAAGTAATGAATGTATGTGGCTAAACTTTAGTATAACTAGACATTCTTATGAGTTGTACACAATTAAATATATAATATAATTATATTTTATTATTCCTCTTGGCAATCAGGCCAAATTAGTGTAATAATATTACCGAGGCTGACAATTTAACAACGATTCTAAGGGGTCACTCTGCCCGTTCTGGGGCTGCGTGGGCTAGGACGCCAGATCATCGAGTACATGTGTTGGGGGGAGGGGGTGTTACCGTTGTGCCCTGGGTACCAGGGTTCTTATCCATGTAGGACCACCTAGAATGTCAGGCCATTGGTTAAGCATTCCTTACTATATTTTGTTCTGTCACGAGCTACTAATTAAGTTATTTTATACCTTTTTACTAACTTCTTAGTAATATTACATCTTGTAGTAGTGCAATTTAGTGGAATAAACCCTAAAAATAAAAGCCATCTATAAATTACGAGCCCACACGCATATAGCCAGTCACTGTCCCCATCCTTGGCCACATCTCATCTTGACAATTTAGGGCCCACAAGGGGGAGATGACAATATATAATATTACTATAGTTTTATTAATATGATTAATATCTAAAATATTCCATTGTGTACACCTTATATGAATGTCTAGTCATTCTAAAGTTCAACCACACTCGTTAATTACTTTACCTTAATGCCGGGATCACGATCAACTTAACATTAACTTAACGTAACGTTCACTTAGAGTTAACTTGACGTATGTATGATCACGATTCACGTAACTTAACGTAACAACTCGAACCAAACATCTTCATTCTCGCGTATGATCTGTGATTTGTACTATTAGTACAGTGATGATTTGTGAATGTTTACAGTTTTCAATCAATATAATAAATATTTATTACAGAACATTTTTGATAAATTTAGCTTTCCTATTTTAGTTTAATTATTTTGTTTCAATGTCTGATCACTAGAACTTAAGCTAAAGAGTAAACATTGGTCATAATAACAACAAATGAGTTACTAAATAGCCCTGTTGACGTCACTCGCATAATGATTGACTGGCTAGATCACGTGATACCCTTCAAGTAACTTTCACTTAAAGTAAAAGACCTCCCAGGACATCTCTTACGTTAAGTTAACTGCAAGTCAACGTTAAGTTAACTGCATCGTGATCGCTTCCATTTAAACACACGAGGAGATCCTTTACATTAAGTTATGTTAAGTTAACTTTAAGTTAACATTAAGTTGATCATGATCCCGATATCACATTGTTACGCAAATATTATAAAATAGCAAGCTTGACTCCTTATAGCTCATGAACTATAACGATTTTAAATCATTGAATTACTTTTTATAGCTTATAATAACCATACACATACTAGAATTTTTATTGTCTAACAACCTTTAGCGTCCTAAGCCATGGCCGTCTTTAATTACAGGCCGGGGTGTTCACTGTGAACAAACCACCTGAAGTGACGTCATGGGGCCTAGCAAACTGCTGCAAACCGGTGCAAATTCACCGTTCTCTTTCATTAAATATTGTACGTGTAATTTTAAACTATATAAATGAATCGTTGTAACTATAGCAACAATTTAAGTGTATCATTTACAAATATAATGATGGAAAGAATACACATCAAAATAAGAATTATAATTAATATAAGTAATTAATACAAATTGTCTTTCACAAATTATAGTAAAAATATATTTTGAAGATGAATAAGGGCTTAGTTTATAAACCAGGTAGGAGCATTTTTGAGTTAAGTCAATAATATAGGTATATTATAAGTATTTATGTGTAACACTAAAACATATATCCAAATAAATAAGATTTTTATTTCTTTAAATACAGTATCAAAATTGTAAAAGCTAAGGACAGTTGAATAGGAATGTGGTATGGAATGTTCTGAGAGGATATAGTGTAGATGCATGGTTAGTATATGCAATTATGGTGGTGTATGATGGAAGTAAAGCGTGCGTTAGGGTGGATGGAGATTTGAACGAATGGTTACAGGCTGTTAGATAAGGTTGTGTTATGTCTCCATTGTTGTTTAATGTATTAATGTATACATGTATAATAGTCCATGTGCTAGAGGCCTTAAATAAAGGAATTTGGGTGAAAATAGGTGAAATTGGTGAAACTTCTAGGATATGATTATTGGGTCCCATGGAACACAAAAATGGGTGATGGCCATCTGGGAAGTGTAGCTATTCAATATGGCAGCCATTCATAATGGCAACCAGGGGGTTGGCCTATATTCTTTCCAGGTGGTATATTATTTCCAGGGGGTAGATTCTTTCCAGGGGGTATATTCTTTCCAGGGAGTAAGGAATATTCTTTCCGGAGGAGGGTTGAATCAATCAGGCATAATTTAAACTCAAGCTAAAACGTCCACTTATTGTGTTAATAAATGACTATAGACTACACATATTCTTTATTTTAGATGTGTGCGTTCTTTTTTTCAATAGCTCTTCCAAATTAGCAGAACATGTATGCATAACTTTTCAGGCACCTATCAATGACTACCAGGCGGCGGCTGGTTTTATTGGACTGAAGCCGACAACGTCGAAACATCACATGGTGCGAGCTATATTAGAGAGTCTGGTGTTCAGAGTGGTGCAACTGTATGACACTTTGCAACAAGAGGCCGGATGTGATTGTTCCCTGATCCGGTGAGTACAGCCACATCACTTGGAAATAAGGACATCCATATATACGCCTATATTATACACTAGTAGTTCTGTGAACAGTAGACCTCACAATTACATTACCACTATTATTTAAAGCTTTTGTGAAACAAACCCACAAAAACATAAATACATATTCCATTTTATTTACATGAATAAATGTATAACCTGAACAGGTTGTAGGACATGGTGCTATAAAACATAACTAACGTAATTATGTAATTATGTATTAAAATAACTGTTTAAACTACAACAATATAACCATAATATTTTATAATGGAAAGTTTGTACGCTTCCAAAAAAATAGGCTACTAAGTATGCCTAGATCGTGTTAAGGGTTATGTCAAGTTTTTATAGTTACTAGAATCATATGATTTCTCTTTGGATTTCAAGTTGAAATATCTCCTATAGTTTCTCTTTGGATTTAAAGTTGAAATATCTCCTATAATTTCTTCTTGGATTTTTAAAATATCGCCTATAATTTCTACTTTGATTCCAAGTTGAAATATCTCCTATAATTTCTCCTTGGAATTCATGTTTAAATATCTCCTATAATTTCTCCTTGGATTTCAAGTTGAATATCTCCTATAGTTTCTACTTGGATTTCAAGTTGAATATCTCCTATAATTTTTCCTTGGATTTCTAGTTGAAGTATCACCTATAATTTCTATTTTGATTTGATTTCGTTGAAATGTGGCCTTTTATTTTCCCTTGAATTTGAAGATGATCTATTTCCTTTAGTGATCAAGTAATAAAAATTCAATTAGTACTACATGAAACAAATAGCAATCATATTAAAAACATTGTTCACTCTTAAGATGCTAGTCTCGCAACAGATTTCAATATTTAAAACCATACGAGCACGCTGATTGATAGCTTGCATAAAACTTTTAATCCAAGTAACTTGTGATGAGCTACTAAACACAACACATATTGAATGTCTCCCTTTCATGATTAAAAGTATAACCAGAGCAATTTTTTTTTATTTACATGCATTGTTCAATGTAAATTCAAAGATTGTCTCCGCCAAATTAAGTTAAAATTGGTTTATGCATTTGTCAGCAATCGTGGGGCGAACATCCGTTTATCAGACAGATAAAATGCCAAACGGTCGAATTAAAACATGAACGTGATCATTACATGAATATTAAATCTGCGACTAATGTTTAAAGAGGGAAAGGGTAATTATGATTGGATCCCACTGGGTCGATGGGCTTTAACCTAGTCTTTAATCCGAGCCCACTGGTGCTAAAGGGTGGCCCTATTACTCTCTGCAACATCTAGCTGTATAGAGTCATGTGCTATTAGTTGTAGGGTATCAACTATAAATTACACTTTGCAACTGCTAGTTGTATATTGTCAATGATTATTCCTCACAACATCTAGTTGTATAGAGTCATGTGCTATTAGTTGTAGGGTATCAATTATAAATTACACTTTGCAACCGCTAGTTGTATATTGTCAATTATTATTCCTCACAACATCTAGCTGTATAGAGTCATGTGCTATTAGTTGTAGGGTATCAATTATAAATTACACTTTGCAACCGCTAGTTGTATATTGTCAATGATTATTCCTCACAACATCTAGCTGTATCGAGTCATGTGTTATTAATTGTAGGGTATCCATGCACTATTAGATCATTGGTGATAGGTCTGCAGACCTAACTCTAGTCTTGTTTGAACCAACCTGTTAGAAGATAGGGTAGATATTAGGGAATGCTTGCTCAGTATTGTATTGTTTTTTTTGCAAAGGTATCTATTCTATTGATGTGAAAGGGTAGATTATTGCTGAATGGCAAAATGGATGCTCCTTAAGACTTCTTGTACTTAAGTATTTTAGTTATTATAGAATAGAGTAGGCCTACACATTTTCTGGATATGTCACTCATCACATAATTGACAACAGATGGTAACCACACATCGTGATAAACGTTGTCTATTTCTATTGTAGTTTCCATCTGCTGCCCAGGTCAAGTTGCAGAAAATCCCACTAGGTAACAAGTGTGGGCATTTGCGGACTCCAACTTGTAATTCGCCAGAGTATTTAAGCGAATAGGAGATATGTCACAGTATCAAGCCTAGGGCACAGTCAAGTAGCCTATATACCAGACCCTCAGCCCTACAGTTTCGCTGTGCTCCTTGAGCCAGGTTGAGGCCATCAACACTGGGGTTCGCTAGTGTCAATGCTCAGTGATAAAAGTACTTCCAAATGTGCAGTTCTTAAACGACTCACTTTTGTCATGTTCATCATTATTGAAATCATAATGGGCAGTCTGAGTAAGCTCTTTGTGAGGTAGAATTATGTGACGAGGGGGTTGGGTAGCTCCCTGAACCTAGTTTTGTGGAAACTGGCTGATTGACTCGATAAATATATTCGTCTAATTTTTTCTAATGAAACAATGTTAAAAAAACTTAAATTTTTAAATACCCCTTGATAGCATTTAGCTATACTCGAGTTGGAGGACTCAAGCTCTACCCCAGATCGAGGTTGTTGGTCTGGTGTATCCTTATCTATGGCCTAGGGTAGCATACTTTCTCTATATAATAACAGCTAAGCTCCTAAACATCTTACATCCATTAGCACCCTTTACAACCTTTCAGCACCATTGGGGTAGGACCTAGGTTAGACACACTTATGACCGTCATTCAAATCATTATCACCCTTCCCTTTTCTTTTAGTTTTTATTTGCAGGATTAATACTCCGCGAAGTCAATGCGTTAATCTGTGACTGTATAGACTATATTACGACAGTGTTCCTGCTGTTATTAAAAGTGATTGAAGTCTCTAAGAAAATGGGAATTGAGCTATATTCCCGCATAAAATTACCAAACATCTGAACTTTCACAAAGCTTCAATACTAGCTCTGTCATTTAAACAATCAAGAAATTCGATTCACAAACATTTCCTACTACCAAACATTTTCTTGATGAAGCAAAGACAATAAACATGCTACCTAATGATGAACTTCCTAGCTTCAAAAACAACTCGCTTTTTGTGTGTTGATATTTTAATTTATGAATGAACTTTCTATTTTTTACATGGCTGTCATTGTTCGTCTTATTTTTGTACTGATTGTTATAAAACACCTTTACAGGGTTGATGGTGGAGTCACGCATAATGACTTTGTGTGCCAGCTAATGGCGGACCTAATCGAGATAAAAGTGGAAAGACCAACTTCTACAGAAATGTCTGTTCTAGGTGTGGGATTCCTAGCTGGGCTTTACTCAGGTTTGAATATATTTTCAATTAAAAAAAACAGTATGAATTAAACATTGCAGCCAAAAATATGTCATACAAATATAACTTACGAGGATCAATTTCTTAATATAACTATTATTATTAGTTTCTAAGAGTTTAAACGTCATTATCAGTAGATGTAAGTTTATTATGTAGCCTCACCCCAGAATTGTCAGGCCCTTTTTCTTATGAGGTGATAAAAGGGCGTAGACTGCTCAAAATTTAATGTCGAGTCAGGAGAGTTCAATCTCACCACAAAGGAATATTTCTACAGTCAGACAGAGACAGATAATGGTGCTCTACACTTAAGCTGTGTTTAGTTCTGCCCCAGAACTAAACACTCCCGCCTTTAAGGGTTTGTCTACAATGGTCTCCCCCTCAGTTCCAGTCATGTGTGGTACCTTGGTACCTACAAGGCACAATGGTGGAATACCAAAATTGCGTTGTTCGAAAAAATGCGGATAAAAAAACTATCATATTTTTAGGGCGGGGGGAGTGGTATATTCGGGTGAAAAACCAAATTTTAACATCAAAAAATACGATAAGTATAGTGAAAGGACAAAAACCCGTTTCACTGACCGCAAGGCCTGCCATCGCTTTGTTAATTACAGGGTCCTTGCATCCTTTTCAGAGCCTGTCATCACTCTGTTGATAAATAATGTTATGCACTTGCCCTGCCATAATAAACGAAGAGGTGTACCTTCGATATTTCAATAAAGCACGTTTTGATAAGCCCTCATACCGTATGGTAATTTGCATACAAGGAAGCTCTACTTCATTTCTCTTCAACCCTTCCTTCCCTACGCAAAAACATATATGGATTCAGAAACCAGTTTAAACCTTTTCCTAAACAGATATAATGTATAGCCTTCAGAGGTAACGCACGCACATACAGACATTAAGGACACCGCCACACCTCTAGTCAGGCCTTTTCAAGGTGGAATCCACTTGCCGCCACAGGCCTTTAATGGAATAAATTAAGTTAATTATGTTGCTAGATAGAGTGACTGCTGGATGGTATATTTGGCTGATTTTGTAAAACCACAACAAGGCTCTCAACCTCACCATGAAACAGATTTAAAAACCTTCCAAATACATCACCCAGCAGTCTCTTTCCCTAGCAACATAACCACCTCCATTACATCAAAGATATCGTTACCTGTTAATCTCGTAATCTGATTTACCATCTAGAATGCAAACAACATACTGATTAGAAATTGTTTAATTAACTAATATTTTGTTCCATTATTTAAACAATATTTTGTTTCAGGTGTTTGGAAATCTAAAGAGGAGCTATGCCAGCTAAGGAAAGTAGATCGTGTATTCGAACCTCAAAAAAATTCAAAGCAAAAATATGACCCAGTCGTGACCCAATGGAGTGAAGCACTGACACGTTTTTTCAATTGGTATTGATAATAATTTTAATTTTTAAACTATGTGAGTAAGGCCTCCGATAAATTTTTTAGCATACCCAATACCTTTGTAAACATTTAGTTTCCATACACAGACATATATTTAAAAGTGGGAAGGGCTGTACTGTACAATATTTCCACTTATATAAAAATATGAATATTCTTCTCCTTGGTCCACTATAGCTTAAAATAACAAGGGAGGAATTTTGCTATTATAACTTTAAGCAAAATTTTTACATACTGGAATTCTCAACTATCAAGAAAATAAAAGTAAAGATGTTTTATCAAATAAAATGGTTATAGCAATAATTATTCCAAAAATCCAAACAATTGTATACTTGTGTGCATCTATCATGAAAAAATCTAGTTATCAGCCATAGTTCTTTTCATAATTTGAATTAGATACTTGTATTAAATTAATTTATGCAAATGGATTTATATGACCTTACTAGAAGGCAAAGATGTGGCATTGGTATTATATGAGGTTACTTTTGATAATTTTGTAATATAGTAATATAATATTTTATAAAACCAAATATATCTAAAGGCCGTGAGTAGCTGATATGTAACTTTAAATTAATATATTATTTAATCTTAGGGTATTTTATTACAACTAAATGTAATTTTATAAATATTATTTAGCTTATTTTTATAATTGTTAGATTTGTTTTTGTTCATAAGAGTTAATAATATTTCAAGTTTGTAAAGTGTAAAATTTACAAAAAAGACTTATGTATATCTATAAATTTTATATCTTTGGTTAATTTTAATTTGTTTTCAATGTCGACCAACCATGATTATTTGGAAGAACTTAATACAATAATACTGAATGCATTATATCTGCTTTTAAACATATGGTATGGTTATTGTTAATATTATCACATACATTCCAATAATATGTCTGATAATATAAGAGCGCTTCAAGAGACTACTTTCAGCAATATATCTAAAAAATATTTAAACTAATAATAATAACTGCAAGTATGTGTTAAATAACTTTCAATATAGTAGATAAATAATAGAATAATTTAATGTTCTATGAAAAATGCTCAAATAATATATTTATCTTTAAAGTCAATCCGACACCTTAGCCCAGTCAGTAGTGTGTCTGCCTACTGAGATAAAGTTTCAGGCATGACCAAAAAAATAATTATCGGTGAAATGTGGGTTTACCCTTTCACATTGATAAATTAACGGCCGGGGACTGGGTGTTGTGCCGGTCCTAGTCTTACGTTATATTATAAGGCATATGAAGCTATGACACTCTAGTAAGCTGGTAGTGAAAAATCTATGGCTTGAATTAAAAATTGACCCAGGCCACAGGCTGGAAACAGTGATGGATGTAAAAAGTAAAAGAATCTTAAAATTCATGAGAGTGAGAAAACAAAAGTGAGTCACTTATAATCAAGCACAATTCTACCGTCTTGTATTATTTTATGAATTCTATTAAATAAGTATTCATTACATACATTTTGTTTTTACATAAAATATGTCTGATATATGTAATTACCAATTTACTTCTCCAGCAACTTGTAGAAAATCTAGCAATGTCTACCATATTGATAAAAGATAGCCGGAAGGATGATATTCCGCCATAGTTATATTGTGTATATTCCAAAAAGTAACCGAAACTAAGTTTTTGAAATTCAAAAAATTCTAGTCTCTCTAAAATGATAATAGATCTATATTTTCAGCTAAAGTATCTTCACTATGCATAAATGAATTAGGTAATCTCTGTTTTACTATCATTCCCATGGAACAAACTTCATCCAAATAAGACTAATCATACTTTACAACTTCATAAAAAAAATTCTAATCTCTACAGCGCCTTTGCCAAGCCTTTATTTATCACATCTGCTTCAATTGATCCTTCAATCTGACAACCTAATATCCATTTCCAAAGATCTAAAGAAGTTTGCACTTAGTACGAAATACACCTGAACGCAGAACTATGTTTTTATACTTTTTTCTTATATTTCTTATATTGCATGCTTTTGAGAAAACAAAAATTAATTTGCTTAAATAAAAGTGATGTATTTTAAGTTTTGAGTTATTCAAAATTTTAGAAACTGTCTTTGATTAAGTTGTGAGATTGTTGAGAATTAACCATTGACAATATTCTAAGCACCTAAGAGTAAATTAACTATTTAACAATCATTCTAGTAAAACAAAGTAACAAACGTTAAAACAACTATTTAGCCACTATGCTGACGATAGCTATCACATTATTTAATAACTGTGGATTTTGAGAGTTTGTAACTCCTTTTCCTCGTCTCATACTCATGAGATTATGCATCACTCACACATAGACAACTTGATATCACTTTCACTCATGCCCTCTTGTGTTGAATATAAACAACTTTTAACTTTAATACTTTGTATTTTATTGTCTACTTAATTTAGCAAAAATTACTCTACATGTTTTAATAGCTGATCCTTCTAGCTTTAAAACAAACACAACCCATCACTTTGCAGGATGTTTCATTGAACTTTAAAATTAAACACTAAACTGGTAGCTACGATTTTGTAAAATGGCGTTCATGAAACAGATAATAGTTATATAATGCTTATGCTAATTTTTATTCATAATACACTTAAAGGAACAAAAGCAACAACATAATGTTTGAGATGTATTGAATACATACCCTAGCTTTGACCACCAGGTTAATGGACTATAAGGCTAGACGCACACTGGGAACTAAATTATTGTGGCGATTAGAACATTAATGAGAATGATTTTGTAACAAGTTACAAGTAACAATTCACTCAAATGGCATAATACTCACCCTCCGACCCGTTTGGACTCACACTTCGTCACGCCTGGCCGTAACCTCCTCCCTCTAACACACTATCTAATGGACTGAAAGGAGCTGTGAACCAACTTTCTGCAAGGCCACGCCCAAGAAAAACAAGTGAAGACGGCTGCACGTACCTAGTTATTATTTCTTCCGCCTGGACTGTTCTAGTGCATTCTACTAGTTCCCAGAATGCTTGCAATCTTTCCACGAGCTTTTCGATCTCTTCCCTTCCTCTCCCTCCCTCCCTTGATTGTATCAGTACTCATTGTACCATTGGCTTAGGATGAGGTGAGCGACGCATTTTAAGCTAGGGCTTAACTTACGCTTTTTTCAAAATTCCCTTTTGGCTAAATTATGGAATCTTTTCAAAACTATTAATTTAGACTTATAATTTTAAATTGCTGTAATGGGATGGGAGTGTTTTCCTTTATTAGTGGGCTAGTGTGTAGCTATGTTTCAATTAAAATTTTGTCTATTGGGAAAACTAAATTTTCCTTCAAACTTTAAACTAGCTTCTGTTTCGCCGCTTGGTGGCTAGCGTTTAATTATGCTCTTACATAGGCTATGGCCATCTTGCTGATGGGTAGATGGCGTTGTTTACCGAGTAAATAATTGTTTGTTAAGATTAACTAAATGGCTCGAGAAGGCAAAGCACATAAAAATTTAGTATTGTGCTTTATAAATTTAATTGCATTAGAATATATTTTGTTGTCATAAGATGCCAGAGCACTAAAAATTTTACTATTATGTATCATAACCTCAATTACATTATAGTACATATTGTTGCAACAATATGGCAGAGCTCTTAAAGATTTATTTTTTAACCTTTGAAACTTTATTAAAGTACAAATAGCTGTCACGAGGTGACAGGACATTTAAGATTAGGATTATATCAAAACTTAACTTTTGGGACGTACTATTGGTCGTAAAACTTTTCAGAATGAAATTTCTAATTATTCCACCTGAAAGCCACAAGGTGGCGAGTCTCTAGTCACAATGTACATACTGTTATTGTTTAAAATTGACTCATTGTTTCTTGAATGAAACCATTTTTCTCTTGTGATTCCGTGCCTATTATTTTTCTTGGGGGAGGGGGGTGTTACAATTTGAGGGATGTGGGTGCATTACAACTAAATAGTTGATTGTATTGGTGTTTCTTCCTTTACTACACAATGTACTAAGGATAACGAAAACTCAACACAATAAGAAGTATTGGCTGAATTCAATATTTTGCCAGTGACTTTTAAATTATCGGCTTTACAAGCTATTTGAGGACTTAATAATATATTAATGAAAGCTTTTCAACTATTTTCTAGAAATATCTCATAATTTTTGGTCAAATTTTAAAATATATAAATCATTATCTACAAACATGCAAACAAATAGGGTTCCACAATGAAACAATTAAATTTACTTATTTTTTTCAAATTTGTCATTCAAACTAAAACTTTGAAAAGTAAATATTTTAAAACTTGAATTTTTTTTTCTTCTGTAGGTTGTGTGCTATTTCTGCCCTTTAGTTTCCAACACATAAGGTCGCCTACTCTGTGTTCTCCCATTAAAGTAATGTGAAGTGTATAACCAAAACGGGTAGTAAGACGCAGTGCTAAACATATTTTTTGTTCATCCAGGCAGCTAAATAGTTTCACAATTAAAAGTTACCTGCTTTGGTGGCCATGTGATATAGGACATCACTCTCGTTTGAGAGTAGACTATTGATAACAGGGAGATCGAGACTCAAATTCAGGTCGAGTGTACTGAGAGGTTATTTTTCTAAAATGTTTTCCACTGTTTTGCCATGCAAATGCAGGTACACTTCCTCTAAAATTCAACCTTCCTTATCCCTAACACATTAGTGTAACTAGTACATATGCATATAGCCTGAACAGGTGGTTAAAAAAAATCCATTATGCGCCTAGCCTAAGATTCATTGGACACCTGCACAGGTGGTCTCATGCTCTAAGGCGTCTGACACAAGCTTCAACTAGATTTACTGTGACAGAGATTTTTTTACATCCATTACTGTTTCCAGCCTTTGTCCGGGTCTGTTATTTATTCAAGCTATATATTTTCCCACTACCGGCTGGCTAGACCTTATAATCTATCTTAAAACTAGGACGGGCACAACATCTAGTCCCCGGCAGTTAATTTATCACCGTGAAAGGGTAAACCCACATCTAACCAATGGTAAATTGTTTGGACATGGCGGGGATCGAACCCCTCAGTAGACACATGCCACCGACTGAGCTAAGATGTCGGATAGTGACCGAGAGATCAAGGTTCAACTCTTGGTCAGTTGCACTAGGAGTAATTTTTCGCACACGATTTATCACAGGTTTTCTTCCATCCTCGCTCTACGCTAATGTAGTGGATATTCCCCTAAACTGCCCTCCTCACAGCTTCTCCTTATATCAAGACAGTAATAACCTTTGTGTTGAACACACTGATAAAAGTTATTGAGTTACCTTACTCAGATTAATGTTATATTTTACAAAACTATCGCGAATTTTCCAAACACATGCAAAAAAAATTCTCAGAAGTGGAACATTCCAGGCCATTTAGAATGTGGGCATGCTCAAGTAAAAACACGCTCACACCCTTTTAACACTGCAATACAACTTATTCACTATGTTACTTGTGTTTTTCTGTTGTTATGTTTCATAAAACAGTTTTGAATGGTTGAAAGTATTGTAATGTTCATTGGTATTTACGTACAGTGACCGTTGAACCTTTTTTCTTTATGGGGTGGCGATAATTAACTCAAAAAGGGCCTTTAGGGGCTTTTTCCGCTATATGTCAAAAGGGAACCGGGGACCCACAGAATTATTTTTTTTTACATATACCGTTACCTGAGGAACTCTTGAAGTTATTTTGAGTGCTCAAGCCTTCCCCCTCCCCCCCCCCTCAGAAAAATTTAGATAGTTGGGTGCCATTAGAAGCTACTCCCATTGGTTTGTCCCTTGAAAACTTTATAATTTGTATACCCCTAGAAGAAATTTAGAGTGACCCTCGCCCGAAGAAGAAGAAGCAATTTGAAGTTGGTTTTTAGTGGTATAGAAATGGACGATGCACCCCTGTTTCCTCCGCCATTGTTTACATATAAGGTAGAGATTTTTCATTCTCTAAATTCAGCAGTTTCTCATTTTATAGATCAATATTATAAAAATAACAATATTTATAGAATGTAATCTACTACTGAACAGCACAAAACTTACGAACCAGTAGATGATACAAACATATACAGTAATGTCTGTATTGTTTTATTGCCAAATAATACCATTTTCTTGCCATTTATTGTACTCATTGCATTAATTTTTATAGCACTGAATAAATAAAATATGTACTATTATGTTTATAAAATGATGTTTAGTTGTTATTTTTTATTCCTTTTGTTTCTTCCAATTAATTAGTCAGTTTATGTTAACAAACGAAGCTGGAAAATCAATGTCTTAAGTACTAAGGAGGATTATCCATTCTTTATCCCCATAAATTACCAGTCATCAGAGACTTAAAGTTCCAAATACCTTGTCGTCATGCCCGATTGTAAATGGGCCCATTTAAGAAAGAAAACCTGGAGGGTTGGTTTGGTGAGTCACTAGGAAGGAAGGTTCGGTGTGGTGGACCGGGCAGGACGGGAGGTCCGGCGAGTTACCGTGGTGGACCGGGCGCAGGAAGGGAGGTCCGGCGAGTTACCGCGGTGGACCGGGCAAGGAAGGGAGGTCCGGCGAGTTACCGCGGTGGACCGGGCAGGAAGGGGAGTTATGTTGGGCCGTTAAGACGAGAAAAGAAAAGACACGTGAACACGTAATGGTGGTTTATTTCACCAAGTTGGCGGTTGACCAGCGCGGAGCTGGACAACGGGTGACTGATGAAAGCTAGCTGTCCTTCCGCTCTTTTTATCCCCCCCCCCC
>CABFWO010003636.1:68114-82535 GCA_902155825.1 Timema genevievae
CCCCCCCCCCAGTTGGGAAGTTCGGGTGCCGAGCGGCCACAAAGAAAGGGAGGGTGATGCTTGGCTAGCGACCTTAGCCCCTGAGGGTTGAACAGAGAAGGGGTGGAGAGGGGTAGAGCACGATGGACTGCTTTGGGAATGCAAGAGCGTTACAGAGAGATATAAAGCGTAGAGGGATGGTAACAACCTGTTCATTTGAGTTTAACTACCCAAAAAATATGATGGGTTATTGCCTATTAGCGGTAAGGCTATGGAGTTGATATGCCAAGGCCTCAACTTTGACCCCTTTATTTTTCTACAGTCTGACTACGACTCTAACTCAGACTCCTTTATAAATGGCTAAAGTATATTAATTAGTAATAGTAATTTACTGCAGTAAAATGCTCCAATACAGATTACTTCACGGGAAGCTTCATTGGAATTGTAAATGTATATCTAAATACATTTGTCAATTCAAATCAAATTGGTTATAAATAATAAAAAAGTATAAATTTAAAATTACATATCTATCATATATTGTTATAGTGTTATAAGTTTATATTTTGAAGTCGGAGTCGGTACGTTTTTGTTTTTACTCTTCCCAGAATTGCTTCCCACTCCGAATACATAGACCTGATTAACGGTTTATAAATAGGGAATGATGACGGGAGGAGGAACAGAGTAGGATTAGTAGTGAGAGAAGGTGTGCAGGCGGAGATAGTAGGGAGGAATGATAGAATAATGAAGATGACAACAAATGACAGAGGAAAAAAGGTGGAGTGTATGCCCCACAAGTGGGGTGCCCAGTAGAAGAAAAAGACAAGTTTGAAGAAGACCTAGAAAGGCATATTGGAAACGGCTGTCAGATAGTAATAGGCGATCTGAATGAAAAGTAGAAAAAGAGAGAGAGTAGCGTTTGAGGAGGTGTTAGGGAAGGAAGGATGGGGAGAGAGAGAAATGAGGAGAGTAGAAGGCTCTTGGAGCTATGTGCAAGAAATAAAATCAAAGTGGATGGTATAAGAAGGAAAGAGAAAGTCATAAGATCACTAGATACAGTTGGGATGGGGAGACAAAATCGCTGATAGAATACCTTTTCATGGATGAAGAAATGAAAAGGCAGACCTTAAACATCAAGGTAATATAAAGTGTGTCCTTAAATAGTGACCACAGGTTGTAGTTGGCAGACATAAAGGGATGGGAATGTAGGAGAAAGATAAGACATGAAAGAAGAATAAGGGGCTGGAGAATAAAAAATTAAAAGGAAAGAGAGATGTACCTAAGGAAGGCAAGAAGCTTAATACCCAAGGATGAGATTCAAAGTGTAGAGGTTGACTGGGAAAGGTTTAAGAACAGTCTGGTGGGAACTTCAGTGGAGGTTTGTGGGAGGAAAAGTAATAAGAAGTGTAAGGAGACAACCTGGTGAAACGATAGGGTGAAGGAATTAGTAGAAGATAAGAAAAGAGCATTCAGACGGAGTTTTAAGAATAGGAATGAGGAAACAGAGAAAGAATATAGGGAGAAGAAGAAAATATTTAAGCGAGTTGTATGGGATGCTAGGAAGGATTAGATACAAAAATGGACGGAAATGTTGCAAGGGAACGTGGAAGGAAGTAAAAAGGTGCTGTATAGCCAAGTAAGAAATTGGAGGAGAGAGAAAAGAAATGAAGTCAAAATGATGGACGAAGAAGGAAGAATGTTGAAGACAGGAGGAAGAAAAGAAACATTTCTGTTAAACTAGGAACATTTTAGAACCTTTATGAACCTAAAATTATTTAACATTTCCAATTCCTGTTCCGGGTGTTTTTAGGGTTCCATTTCCGATTATGGTTCCTTAAAAATAACTGTTAATCTCGGTTATTGGTTCCTGTTCCGATTCGACTATCTGATTGTTAAGGCATATTTTGTACCCATTGTCACATATGAAGCAGAAACATGGACAGTGAACAGAAGATAGTCTAGGAAAATGGAGGCCATGGGAATGAAGTTTGTGAGGAGCATGTTAGCTGTTACGAGGAGTAATAGGATTAGGAATGAAGTTATCCGGGAAAAAGTGGAGGTACAGGGGTACATGAGATAGTAGAGGAAGCAAGACTGAGATGGAATGGTCATGTAATGAGAATGGAAAAAGAGAGAATGCCGAATAAAATGTTGGAAATGAAGTATGTGGGAAAATGATTGCAGTGGAGGCCAAGAAAGAGATGGGAGGAGCAGATTAACAGGAAGTGTTCAAGTGAGAAGATAAGAATGGAATAAATTAAAGGTGGAAGGATAGAGGAAGATTGAAGAATTTTACTAAACTGACCCTGCCACAGGCTGGAAACAGTTGATGATAACGATGATGATGAAATAAGTAAATAAACTAACAATAATTAAATCTGTGGCATAGTATTTGGTTGCTTCCTGCATTGCCTTCCATTCATTGGCCACTCAGAACCCCAGTGTGGACAGTGGCGGCTCGTCACTTTAGAAGCTGGATGGTGTGGCCTGTTTAGTTCATTAATTATTTCTAAATAATACATTTAAAAGAAGACACAAATTTCGGAATATCTTTTATTAAATATTCATTTATTTAAACTCAAAAATTAATATTACAAACAACACGCAAAGATAACATAAAACTCACCCCAAATAACGTGGATCTGTTGTAGAAACTCTGCAGCTGTGTAATGTGCATAAATAATAGGTATGTATGTTCAATATCCTCGCAAGCTCACAACATTAATATGTAGGCTACACAATATTTACACTGTTTACACTTGCAATAAATTACTTAGTACGCAATAAACAAAGAAATTATTTATATACGATGTCCATACGCCTCTCCTTTAAGTTAATGAACTTTTCCATAACTCTGTCGTCAAAGTCCTTCATTTGTGTGATAAGTTCCTTGTTGATGGCTACCATCGCTAGAGCATTCAGTCTGTCATTTGTCGATGTATTCCTTAGGAAAGTCTTTATTCTTTTCAGTGTTGAAAAGCAACGTTCAGATTCAGCAGACGTTATTGGGGTCGTTATAATAATTTTTAGAAGCTTCGTCACCTCACTGAAAACTGAAATCATGTTATTTTTCTCCATGAAGTTCAATAGTTGTATTGCTCCTTTAATGTCAAAGTCCTGTCATCTGTATAGTAATCCCAATTCAGACCGGAATTTTTCTTTTTCAAAGAAAGGGTAGTGTTTTATTACTCGCGTGAGTTTTTCTTCCTGAAAGCATGTAGAAAATTGTGAAAATGACTCATTACCTACATAACAAAGAAGCTGCCTCCAAATGACCAGTAAAAGCGAATCTGTCTTTTACATGAGTTGTAATGACATCACACACTTCTTTAGCATCCCACATTCTGCTGCCACATTCAACATTACTTTTCCTTTTTCTTGGTTGTTCAGGGAACTCTTCGTTTATTTGCTTCTCTATTTCATTCACTTGCCCCCTCGCTTTCTGCATCTCATTTTCAAAAATACAAATGTCATTTTGCCACACTACGCTGTATCTGTTCCTGGTTTGTAGTTGTTGGTACAATATATCCACGTGAGGTAACATTTTGTGGAAAAGAGTTAGCCAGAACATGAAATATGGGTCCTGAAAAGCCCTTCTGTGGCTACTCGCCTCGTTGACAATAGACCTAAGTTTGTTTGTGCACTTTTCCTCAAGAACTTCGAAGCATTCCCCCAACTCATCTCTATTTTCGTACACAACGTTAACAGTTCGAATGCTGTAGTTCCATCTTGTTGTAGCAATTCTGGGTAGTCTGACTTGTACTACTTGTTCCTAAACGTCAGATCATAGAGATGAGGGCGAAAAAAAATGCGGGAATGGCAGAAAGGTTTGAGAAAAAAACTCGAACTTTTCTGTTCGCACTGGTTGATTTTTCCAATATCAAATTTAGCTGATGAGCGTAGCAATGTACAAAAGAGGCAAATGAATATGTTTCTCTAATCTTGGCCTGTACACCCCCAACAGAGCTACTTATAACATTAGCACCGTCATACGTCTGTGCTATTAATCTTCCTTTTGAAGTGTCTAGAAGAGGTTTGATGTGGTCCATTATGTAGTTTGCTAAAGTTTCTGCACATCTTCCTTCAGGAATAAGAAACCCCCAAAACCTCTCACAAGCCAACCCCTCAAACATATATCTAAAAACTAATACCAGTCGACAATGGTTCGTTACATCAGTTGTCTCATCACATTCGATGGCTACAAATTCAGAATCTCGTATCTGCTTTTCTATTTCCTCCCTACAGACACTAAGTATGCAGTCCAGTATGTCATTTTGTATTATTTTCGATGTTCCTTTGAATACAGTGGCTGATTCTAAATGGTCTTTCATTGTAGAATCCAGCTCAGCAGTATAATTAATTAAACCTCTGTATACTCCAGAATTTGTAGATGATGCTGAGTCGCCATGGCCTCTAAGAGGTAATTCAAGCACACCACAGAATTTAACACATGAAATCAACTTTTTTAATAAATGCCTATTTTTGTCAACGTGAGTATTGTGTTTTTTAACGTTTTCTCTGTATTGTGAATCTAGACTAGACGATATGTTTACTTTGCCTAGAAAAACAAGATCAACTACTCTATTCATGTTATTCACAGATACTTCGTGTTTCTTAATTTTTTCTGTTAAATGTTTTACATCATTGACGCCTTTTACTCTCCACAAGCATTCACCACTGTTTCTGGGAGAAAACAAAACACACGGGAAACAGTACAAAGATTTGTCCACATCACAGCCGCAAATCCAGCAATTTCTTTTTGATATGCATCTTTGGACTTGAGCTGCCTTTTAAAAACTCGATTTTCACTTTTCTTCGTTTCACTTTGTTCCATAGAGAATTCAGGACATGACCTATTTAATGATTTCAATTATCTTTTTTGATCAAGAGTTAATCTTGCAACATTTGTTATCTTAAGCACCTGAATTGAACTAGTCACATTAAGCCTAGTTACAAAAAATATTAAAACATATGACTCAAACAATATCCTAAAATAACCCTACATAATATTATTATAAACACACATGCCACACATAGGCTCGAGATGCAGGAATACGCAGGATGACTGACAACAATTATTGCTGGTTCACGCTGTACACATTATCTAACAAGCTTTCAAACTTAGGGCGCGTACATACAGAGAGCAACGCAACGAAAACTTTAGTTCTATTGGTTTCTTCGTGGTAGTTTCTAGTTGCCCTTAGTGATCATATAGGATAAAACTTGTTTACTGTCAGTTTACGATATGTCGTCGTAGGAAGAGGAGGCTGTCGTTTTGTTTTTCATTCATCGACGGCGGAAACGAAAGCGAAGACGCTTCCGATTGGGCTCTCGCCACCATGTATTGAAATTTTGTATCCCCTCCCTCCACCTTAACCTCCCATACTCAAACTCAAGAGCTACAACTGATTTTATTATGAATTGAAATCACTGTTTATATATAAAGTAAAGTTCTATTGACCGCGTGCTTTGCATTCAACAGAGACGGCATACCAAGCTTTGTCTGTAACATTTTTCTGTGAATATCCTTTAAACTGTAGGATCATATAAACATGGATATTTTTCTACAACTTGAACGAATATTATGTTATTTTCTTCAGCAGCAGCCATTTCACTCACTTGATCCTCCGCAGACACACATAGCAACTAAGGAACTTGGTAAACTGGTTTACAGCATATCGTGCCTGGGAAACTGGAGGTTAGCGAGTTTCCCAGCAGTTGCGTTGCAGTCTTCCTCTCGTTTCCCGCAGTATAAACGGTTACATTCAACTTTATGTACTCTACACGAGCAACTGCAGTTTTCGTTGCGTTTTCGTTGCGTTGCGAGTTGCTATCTGTATGTACGCGCCCTAAGGAGGCGGCCAGACTGAGCGAGCGAGCACGAGAGCGACTAAAATATAAAATAGAACACATGGGTTGTAATGAGAGGTGGCCAGACTGGAGCGCGCGAGCGAGCGACTGAGCGCGCACGCTTGAAAGATAGAACTGGTTCTATTTTTCAAGCATGCACGCTCGACCCGGTACAGTATAGTTTACAGGCGCTAGGCAATATTATTGTATGTTGGTTCATTGAGTGCTAGAAATACTTCTCATTTTGACATTTTTATTACTATCGATTGGCTTAGCACACTTTCTGGAAATTGAAAAATGACACCTGGACACGGGAATCAAACCCGGTACCTTTGGCTTAGTACGCCAATGCTCTAACCACTGAGCTATCCAGGATTCGTCCCGTGACCAGGGTCATTCTTCACTCATATTTTAAGGCAGAGTCAGAGTCCCGGGTTCGATTCCCGTGTCTAAGTGTCATTTTTCAATTTTCAGAATATGATATCTAGATGGAGTAATCCTCACTAAAAGCATAAATAATATCTTTGGCTATTATTATTATTATTATTATTATTATTATTATTATTATTATTATTATTATTATTATTATTAGCACTGCGTCTTACTACCCGTTCGCATTATACGCACTTACGCTAATGTGTAATGGTAGGGTGATTGTGAGATGAAATGGAGGACCTACAGTTTAACATGGGATCCGAACCACGGTGGTAGGTCTGGCATTCCACACATTCACAAGTTGTGATTAATACACGTCTTGTCAGAGGTGAAGGAAGGGGTTTGGCAATCAGATAGATCTGTGCCAGGACCGAGGATTGAACCCCGGACCCTCAGCACAGAAGTCTGAAACCTTAACCCTNGGGATCCGAACCACGGTGGTAGGTCTGGCATTCCACACATTCACAAGTTGTGATTAATACACGTCTTGTCAGAGGTGAAGGAAGGGGTTTGGCAATCAGATAGATCTGTGCCAGGACCGAGGATTGAACCCCGGACCCTCAGCACAGAAGTCTGAAACCTTAACCCTAGACCACCAGGTCACCTCAAATACAGTTGAGAGGGACGATAAAATGGTCGAGTCACAACATCAGTTCGCCAACCACTGACACTTCAATGTTCATATAAACCTAATAGTGTCAACAAAGTATGCGACCGGTATATATAAAAAAGTATAACATAGCAAACATGCTTCTATTCTTGAACAACCCGTTTCCAAAAAGAAAATTGCAAAAACAATAAAAAAATTCTTGAAGATAACCGTTTGTTCCCATGGCTTTGTTTTTCCACGCCAAATGAAAAGGGCCAATAGCCTTAAACGAGCTTGTTAATAAAATGCGCTTTGCTTCAAGGTATTTTATTTACCATTCTCTTTGTAGAAATAATTAAGCCTGACTTGATAGAAAAAAAAAGCATTTGAATAAATTTTTTTAACAATGACACAGAGAAGTCGAAATAATGATCGAGAATACAGCAAGCTATTCTGATTATAAATTCTTTTGTGAATATTTCACAATAATTTTTTTTAAATTCAGAATTTATTCAAATAGATAGGCACGTGGAATAAAAGTCAGACTTTTTTTAAACTGATTTGTAGGTCACTGGGAGGTCGGGTTTTGAAAATCAGACCGGTGTACCTGGGTTTTTCTTGTAAATGGTTTACCACACTTGTGATAAGTAAATGATGACACATTTCATCGAAAATGTTACCTTTCTTATCTACGAGTTGTGTATTGACTACATCACAGTTTCCAGAGCATGTATTTGAACGTACATAAAGGTTCAATAAGTGATAGATGGACTTTACACTATTAGTATCAGAGCATGCATTTGTACATAGAAGTTCAAGAAATGGTTGATGGACTATACCATAGTCACTAACGAATATTCCATAAAAAAAACTCAATGGTGTAGGCCCGTAAGCGAGATATACCGACCGGGCGACCGGCGCCAGTAGACGTGATATTACCAACATTTGAGGATAGACCGGTGTCATGTTGTCAGCACCACAAACCCTCCAGCCGTTTATCTCAGTTTTCCTGGTGGATATAGATAGGGAAAACAGGAAAAACCTGGAAAAGTCAGGGAATTTTTGGATGACAGGGAAAACAGGGAAAGGTCAGGGAATTTAACTAAAAATAAGCAAAAGTCGGGGAATTAAAAATATGTCTAAAAATCCCATTAATTTTGCAACCAAACACTAAAACAAAAGTTAATAATACCTAAATAAAATAACATTTTAATTTTTAAAATAACTGATAAAACTGTTTATGTTTAGTAGCTACAAACTTTTTTTTAATGTGTGACCAATAATAAATAAAACAAGCCATCATCCACCATTAAAAGTGGAAAAAAGTTGCCTGGAAAACCTGGAAAAGTCAGGGAATTTCGTAAGAAATGTTTTGTAGCCACCCTGAGTTTTATAAACTGGAGCTGCTATTTCTTTATCTAAGTAGCTCTCTCCATTTATCCTCATGAGGCTTAGTTTAACCACGCATTAGACCCACTGCTTCACAGAAACATTTTGGAATCACCGGGGATCAAACCTCAGGACTTATGAATCTGTAGCCACGAACTCTGAATACTATACCACAGAGGCGGTCACCAACGATTTACTTGTTTCATAAAATTCACTAATAAAATAGTGGTAAAATAGCCAGAACGATTTATCACAATCAAAATAAAGTAACTTAATTCAGTGTTTGTGTAAAATGTATTTCCTTTTCTCTTTTTGTTTGATATAGGCAACAATGTGGAAATATTACTCCAAATAAGCCGGTACACACAGAACGCTAAGATAAGCTACAGTAGCCCCATGGCTTCTTTGGTGCTGACTGACAGCTCACAGCTGACTGTCAGAAGCGACAGCTGCTAAACACATGTTTTTGCAGATCATTTGGTTCGGCGTAGGGATACATAGCTTGATCTGGTAATTTTTCAAAGCAGTCAGCTGTCAGCTGTTAGCTGTCAGTCAGCACCAAAGAAGCCATGGGGCTACTGTACGCCTCGCTGTTTTTTCCGATTGCTGGCCGGGCAATTTTTCCGTCTCCCATCTTGAGCCATCTTACGTTGCGCATGCGTATAGCGCAGCTTGGGCTCCGTGTTGAACAGACGCAGTGCTGGTTAATAGGCGAAAATAAACCAAAGAAGAGTTGAAATTTTGTTTTCAGTATGTTTCACGTGCATTTAAGTAATATTCTATTTAGTTTTTATATTTAATAAAGGTTTTTATATTAAAATGGAAGCTTTAACTGGAAAAGTCAAACCTCCACCTCCTACATTTTCTTCAACTTCCAAAACAGCTGCTAACAGCAGCATTTTCTCTTCCTCAGTACTATCACCTGAGCTCAAACAAGACATGCTGGAGATCACTATAACATAACCTCATTGGAGCAGACCAGAAAGAAACAACAAGGAATTCAGGAGGGTAAAGAGGGACCATTGCTCAGTTTAGCTTAGCAATGAGTTTGAAAACAAACTTACAAAGTCTTAGCACAGCAGAGCACAGCATAGCATAGCTTAGCTTAGCATTCTGTGTGAACCGGCCTTTGGTGTTTAAATGTGTGCTTCTGCTATAAAAGACAGAAGAAAGGAAGAGGTTGTCTGTCACCTTTGTGTATTGGATTCTTCCCACATTTTTCCTCTTTCCCTAGGTGGGCATTCTTCGTTAAATTTGCACCTATTATTTTATTTTTCCTTTTTCTTTATTTTTATCAATCTCCATTATTATAAAATTATTTAGCCACTTGGCCGCCTCATTTTTAAACATAAAAAATCCTATTAGTGTGTATTTAGTCACCACATCCTACTATCCGTTGGATTTATACTCATAGCAATGCTAATCTGTAAGGGATTGATAAAGATGAAACTAAAGTATATGTACCCACATTTGCGTGAGGGAGAGTGGAAAACCATTTAGGAAATATCACACTCATTAGAGTATTAGACCCTACCGGGAATCGGGCCTTGACGTCACTTTACAGGATGTTTCAAGAGGAAAGGTCAATCTTCTGTAAATTCTTAATACTGGTCTTTATAAGAGAATAAATGATATGGTGCATCACACCGAGTTTCTCTCGCTCTAATCTTAAAATAGGCATCCACTAAAAACTCGTAAGATTTGTGAAACACTACACCAAATATCACGAATAAAATAATATACACTGTTACTTACTCTATAGCATTAGGAACTAGGAACAATGGTACAGAAAAATTAAGAAAAGAGAAATATCTTTGTCCACCAAAGAGCATAAGAATAAAATTTATTTTCAAATACCTGAATTAAATTTAAGAAATTATTGGTTTTATAAAAATATATTTAAAATAAAAGGTTTTTTTTAATCTTTAATAGTACTACAACTTTACAATGATAAGTTATTTTGTATCTCAAATAGTTGCGGAAAAATGATGAAAATTGGAAAAATTCCCCCATGTAAAATACACCCAATATAATTTTCATGTGAAAATCAGAATTGGCAACTTGTTTATAGTGATAAACAATGTCTTAAATATAAAATGTAATCAGAATCGTTAGAGCTAATTTCGAGAAGATCGATTTTGTTCTCTTTTTTCCCTTCAGTAAACTACCATTAAATTTAGGGTTAGATATTTAATTCCAAAAATCCCTCGGGGGGTACCTTATGAAAATCCCAGATAGCAAGTTATCGCTAAATTTGTAAAATGGTTTCGGATCTAGTCTGAGGTACAAACAGCATTTCGAAAACCACTTTTTTGGTATCAGAAGGTCGACATTATTTTAACAAAATCTCGAGTTCGATTTTTTTTTTACGATCACAATACTTTCTCTCCAAGGTGTTGGGAGAAAATAAAAAGTGTGCATGAACATGTGTCCTATTTCGAAATATTTGAATGTACACTATTTTGAATTTCATGCGCACAGTTACTACATGTGCATCGGTTTGAAGCGTCAGTTGGTTGTTGATAGCGACATTGCACAAGTATCGTTAAAGATGATACATAAACTCCATTCACGGTAGGAACTACTCTTTGAAAGGTCTTTTTTCCTACTAATATCCTACTATATAATAGATTTCTGGCAGGGAAAAAGGCCTTTCAGAAAACAATTCCTACGCTGAACAGACTTTTATCTTCAATTCCGGTTCGTAGAGTGTTTTCCAGAGTCCTACACATAGGAAATCACGACGATATTTTTTTGTTTAGCGCCGAGTTTTACTACCTCTTCAGGTTATACATATAATGTGTACTAATTACGCTAATGAGTTAGGGATGAAGAAGGCTGAATTCAGAGGAAGTGTACCAGCATGTGTGGGGTGGGAGAGTGGACAACTGTTATTTCAATTAACCCCCTACAGACATGAAACCGATGCATATGTTTCAGAAAGTAACTGTGCGAGTGAAATTTAAAATACCGGACATTAAAATATCTCTATCCAAGAGATCTTTCTCGAAATAGGACACATGTTCATATACACCCTTTTCCTTAGAACGACCGGTATTGTGACTTTCCAGAACATTGAGGCCGCTTTGCAAGGCACAACATCTAGAATTCACCTCCACGTATTGATTCAAGTTATTAATTTACCGAACTAATAATAATTAACCTCCGTTTAAAGTCGACACAAGAAACCAGGTCGCCCAAGTCGTGTTTACTTGCTCTAGTATCGACCATGCCTCGTACATCCTTGTTGGCAATAGAGCTTGGTTTGATACCATGCTGGGTTGAGGAATGGTTGGACTCACTTTAGAATCCCTCGGTTTCCCCAACTTCGAGAGGGTTAAAATGTTGACCTTACCGAATATTAATTAATTAAGCACCACGTCTTACTAACCGTTCGGGTTATACGCTTAAGTACTAATTACGCTAATGGGTTAGGGGCCATACATGTATTACGTAACGCAGTTGTAGGCCCTTCTCGCCCAATATTACGCTCTGTAACGCTTTGGAAATCCCCCATATCTCCCCTTAAGTTACGTAGCACTTCAAGTTTCAACTATAAAAAAGCACCTTTTCCTCATGTCATTTTCAAATGGGGTTATTTTTAGTATAATAGTTATTTTCACGTCTCATTTTATAAGTTTAAAAATAATAGGTTTTTGAATAAAGGATGCAAATTCTAGTCAAACAGTTTTATTTTTATTTACAAAAAACCCGATTTTAAAAGTGTGAAAAGCTTAAGTTTACTAGTTTTATAAACTTTAACTTCGCCATGTTACGCAGCATAACGCTACGATGGACCCCCCCTCCCCCTCTTTTCAAGTGCGTTACGTAATACATGTATGGCCCCTTAGGAATCGGTGAGGTTGAATTTCGAGGAGGTGAATCCACATTTGCATGGAGGGAGAGTGGGAAACCATTTAGGCAAAAACCACCCCCAGTTCACCCGACCGAGATTCGAACCTTGATCTCACCGTCCTCAGCAGTCTAGCTCAACACGAAACTAGCGCATTAGCCAACTTCGCCATCGAAGCTGGTTTACCAGATATTGTTTTGTCGCCGCGTCAGGTAATAAGAGATGTGGCCATCACTCTAATGGGGCAGGCAAGGTTGAGGAAAGGAACATTTTAAAGGTAATCCACCCACATTTCCGTGAAAGGAGAGTAAAAACCATCCTCAATAGACCCCAATCGGGATTCGAATCCTGATCTTCCCGTCATCATTAGGCCAGTCTAACACGAGAGTGACACCTTAAACCATTCGGCCACTGAAGCGTTTTTCACCAGAATTAAAACAACATTTTCTCATTTCCGTCGTCTTCTCGATCTTACCAAATGTCTGGGAAATAAACATTTAACTACAATAATGAGTTAAGACTTAAGAGTAAGTAAGGTAAAATGTAAAGGAAATGTATCCTCATTTGAGAAGAGTGATGTTAGGAAAACCATCCAGCCAGGTCAGTCAGGGTTCGAACCTTAACCTCCCCGGCAAACCCGACCATAGATTAGCTTGACAATCATACCTTGTGTCCAACAAAGCAGGTTTCTCCTTGACCTAGACCAAGACCTAGACCAAGGTAAAGAGGCGATGTAGTAAAGGTTGAGTGGTCTGACAGGCTGACTTCAGTTTAAAAAAATTACCTTACTGCACTTTCGAGACAAATTTCAGTCGATCGTGCATCGTTAATAAATGTCGATATTTTAATATTATAAACCAGCGAATATTTTATGTACAGTACTTTCAAATAACATTTGAGTGTGATCAAAACTACCTTGATCGGTCATAATACGTAATGGTTTAATATATTTAAATAGTTTAAGATCATTTGTCAGTTAAATGATATACGTATTTGTTAAGTTATTGAATTTATGGAATGAGAAAGAGATGTATAAAGCGACAAAAAGCAAATGTAGATTGGAGAAATGGTAATACAAGATGATCGGTCTGAACTAATCCTACAAGAGTTGTACCATTCCCTTTTGATATTCCGTATGCGTCGAACCTAGGTGGTCTTGAAGCAAAGCGCTTATCCCAGGATCTGGTGATCCTGGGTTCAAACACAGCCGAGATAAACGGATTTTTCTTGAGCGATAAAAATCCGTTGCACAACTTCTTTCGGAGTGTAAGTGAAGTCATTGGTTCCATGTCGATTGTGCCCTGTAAAAAGAACCCTGGAAGGTATATGAAAATACCTTTCTCCCGGTAAAATTAGTACGTAGGCCCTTTCACACTCGCTCATAGAAATTCAGTGTGGAAACAACGGCACGACTCCAACAAAAAATATTTAACCGTTTGATTTATAAATATTACAAACCCGCATCGGTTGACTCGTGGACTATGCGCCCAGATCGTTTATTCTAGCTTGTCAGTGATAGGTAGATCGGGATTCGAATACCGGTTGGATGTTCCGAAAGTGTTTTTCACCCTGAATATTCTACTTTTTTATTTTTTATTATTTAGCACCGCGTCTTACTACCCGTTCGGGTTACACGCTTAAGTACTAATTACACTAATGGATTAGGAGTTGGAAGGTTGAATTTAGAGGAAGTGAACCCACATTTGCGTGGAGGGAGGATGAAAACCATTTAGGAAAAACCACTCCCAGTTCACCTGACCGAGACTCGAACCTCGATCTCCCCATCCTCGGTGGTCTAGCTCAACGTGAAATTAGCGCGTTAGCCAACTACGGCACAGAAGCATTACCTTAACACAAAATGAAACTACATTTCCTATAAATTATACCTTCCTTATAACTACCCCATTAACGTGATTAAATGCAGATAGTCGGGACGGAAAGTAGGATGATGCAATATATATTAATAATTTAAAATAAAATATTAATAACATGAAGAGTTTGTGTGTATGTCGTGAGGGTTGCGGAATATTGACCGCTCACAGAGGGCTGAGATTTTAAAATTAGTAGCCCCCAGTGCCCGAACATGTGCACTATCAAACCTGGAACTTTAAAATTTTAACTACCCGCCTCGGTGGCGTAGTTAGCTAACGCGCTAGTTTCATGTTGAGCTAGACTGCTGAGGACTGGGAGATCGAGGTTCGAATCTCGGTCGAGTGAACTGGGGGTGGTTTTTGCCTAAATGATTTCCCACTCTCCCTCCATGCAAATGTGGGTTCACTTCCTCTAAATTCAACCTTACCAATTCCTAAGGGACCATACATGTATTACG
>CABFWO010003637.1:0-37558 GCA_902155825.1 Timema genevievae
TAATAATGATTTGTAAAGGTATTGATCTATTAATTACTTATTTTATAATTTATTTTGCAATATTTTGAACCATATTCAATTGTTGGCTCTATTAATTTTTCTAATGTTGGTTAAAAACGGTTAGTTTATTGTGAATGTGGAGCTTTTCAGCCCGCTCGTGGGAGTTGTTAGTAGTAGACTGTAAAGAGTGTAGTGTACTTCAATTAAATACAAAACTATTGCAAAGCATAAAATAAAAGTAATTTATAATCTATTCTTTATACGATTTAGTTTACATAAAACTTTATACAATATTTGTCAGGTAATTATTGAAATAACTTCAATACAAAATTTCTTATATTTATTATAATTCAGTGCTAAATAAGATTTTCTTTAGGTTAACCTTCAACATGCTGTGAAACCTTTTGACACCCACACATCTAGAAAATTGGTCAATTTTTTATAGAGTTTACATGGCTTACACAAATAACATTAACAAAAGTAAACTGAAATATAGTTAAACATGAAACTAACCTAGGTACATAGTAATCCGCGTTTATATTAACGTGGACAAAAGTGTCAATCTCGTCTGATCTAGCTTGCCGGTGAAGGTTAGTTCGAAGGGAGTCCCGACTGGATCTACTGAGCTAGTTTTCCACTCTTTGTCCACGTAAATGCAAGTATATTTCCTCTAAATTCTACTTGCCCCATCTCTAAGCTACCTCAGAAGTGTAAATACGCGGATAGCCCTGTAGTATGCGGTGGTGCACATAAAACTAAATATAAATCGCATTGTTTCCTCCTCTTTGTGAATGATAATAAAAAAATTGGGAAATGTTACTCCAACGAGGTGTACTAGACACTTTTTATCTGGCATTATAGTAAAGATACATTTTATAAAAATAATACACAATCTAAGATTATGCTGATTACCTGTATAAAGCGTCATTCTTGCAATAAACTGGACTGCCGATGACAAGTAGATCGAGGTTTGAACATCTGATGGGTGAACTGAGAATGGTTCTTTACTTTCTCACCACACAAATTTGGGCACACTTCCTCTAAATTCAACCTTCGTCATCCCTAACACAATAGTGTAGTTAGTACATACGTGTACACTGTACAACCCAAACATGTAGTAAGATGAGGTGACAACATTAACTTTATTTGTCCCTAAATTTGCCTAGGCCCCCTGCGTGCCATGTCTGAGAAAGAAGGAGATGGAGAGAAAGCCAAACCGACCCCTCCGGTGATCTCCGACCAGGAACGAGACTGGGCACAGGCCGCACTGACGGATTTCACCAAGGGCAGTTATGGGAGCTGCCTCCAGAACCTTTCGAAGCTTGAGGCCGCGAGGCCCCAGGACACCAAAGTGGCTCACAACAAGGCCGTTGTTGAGTACTACAAGACGGACCTCAAGAAGACCGACCAGTTCAGGAAGAACATGAACGCCGTATGCTCGCAGGTCACTACAGCATAAACCAGGCCAGGGTAAACTTATCAACTGAAGCGCTAAGAAAAAATTGAAATGGAAGGGCCGAAGAAATATATGTATTTTTTGTACACTCCATTTACTCTTATAGGGCAGTCTTATGTTGACTGATTACACTCTATGGCACTTTATTAATAAGGTAGGCCTACATCATAGTGGAATCAAGCAAGGTAAGCTTGTTACCGTTCATGGTAAACAATGGCTACATGATTTAGGTCTAGTTTTCAAGTAAAAGAACACATAATTCTCAAAAACATATAAATAGTGCATAAATAAGCATAAACAAAAGATCCATAATTACTGGTATTTCAGAATCAACTAATTTAATTTAATTGCTATCAGTAGCTTGCGAGCAGTACAAAAAGCAATGTAGAGGGTCATAATTTACCCAAACCTGCCATTGAACAACATTATTTTGAAATATTTACTACACCAACCTTTTGACAATTATTTTTAGTATTTTCTTTTAGATATATTTGCTAAAGTAGGCCTGTTTAAAATCTTAACAATCTTAATTTTATTGATAAATAATTCTGGAATTGAAAGGGTTGAAGCCCAACTTATCTCTGTGGGAGTTCACTAGTACTGTAGAACCCCAGTTATTTGGATTTGTAATGCAGTGCAGCGGTTTTCGTTAAATTTGGAGTTAGTGTGCAGAATGGTTCTTATTGTATTAAGACACTAAATTAATATACGAAATGAACCACAACAGTAAAGAACAAGTATCCACGTGATTAAATCTTCCAGGTGTATCACTTCAAAAGATGGGCGGGGAAGCAAAGGTGGTTCTTTAACATCTCGATTATTGGGATGCTTCCCATCCATCACTAGTTGTAAAACAGCCAAAGAAGTATTTTAGTATTAAACCCTCTTTTGTTTATTCCTAAATGATTAGTTATCTGAATTTTCAATTATAAAGACTATTTAACCTAGGTCTTAATTAGTCTAGATAGTTAAGGTTCTACTCTATTGAAAATTTGGTGTAAGATACATTGGTACATCATATTATTATGCAATTTCTTACTTCCATGAAAGCTTCATCGGGCGAAGATTAAACATGGGGGCCAACTGTCTTTTGTTACTTCTTGTTTGTGGTTCAACTCTCGACTGGTTTAAAATAAGAGATTAAAAACAACAGCTTAGTCCGTTACTCAATTTTAACAGTAGGTTAGGACGTGTGAAAGTTTAATGTACCGATGTTACAAAAATATTGTTACTTATTCACTACAGTGTGTACTCTTGATTTGATTCTCGATACATCTAAACCTAGTTTTTGATAGTTTCTTGTTGATGATACATGATAAAGAGGTAACATATGTCATGTACTGTGTATGTTGCCAGGCCCATGTGAATATAGAAGACCTGGACTCTTTGGAAGACGTGGAGCACTGCGTCATCTATTACAACCAAGCTGTGCTTCTGTACCATCTCAAGCAGCACAGCACGGCCCTCAAGATCATGAATAAAATATTCAGCTTTATCGAGCCCATGGGTGAGGAACTAGAGTTGACCACTTCAAGTGCGCTCCCACCACATTGTGTGTGTGTGCGCGCTTGTATGTGTGCATGTGTGCCTGTGTTGGTTTTTTTTCAAAGGACAGCATAATGTGACACATACAAACACATTCCTCTCTCCTATACTTTCTTCCAGGACACACAGATACAAACACATCCCTCTTTCCTATACTTTCTTCCAGGACACACAGATACAAACACATCCCTCTTTCCTATACCTTCTTCCAGGACACACAGATACAAACACATCCCTCTTTCCTATACCTTCTTCCAGGACACACAGATACAAACACATCCCTCTTTCCTATACCTTCTTCCAGGACACACAGATACAAACACATCCCTCTTTCCTATACCTTCTTCCAGGACACACACATACAAACACATCCCTCTTTCCTATACTTTCTTCCAGGACACACACATACAAACACATTACTCTTTCCTATACCTTCTTCCAGGACACACAGATACAAAAACATCCCTCTTTCCTATACTTTCTTCCAGGACACATGGATACAAAAACATCCCTCTTTCCTATACTTTCTTCCAGGACACACATACAAACACATTCCTCTTTCCTATACTTTCTTCCAGGACATACAGATACAAACACATCCCTCTTTCCTGTACTTTCTTCCAGGACACAAACACATCCCTCTTTCCTATACTTTCTTCCAGGACACACAGATACAAACACATCCCTCTTTCCTATACCTTCTTCCAGGACACATGGATACAAACACATCCCTCTCTCCTATACCTTCTTCCAGGACACACACATACAAACACATCCCTCTTTCCTGTACTTTCTTCCAGGACACACAGATACAAACAAATCCCTCTTTCTTGTACTTTCTTCCAGGACACACATATACAAACACATCCCTCTTTCCTAAACCTTCTTCCAGGACACACACATACAAACACATCCCTCTTTCCTAAACCTTCTTCCAGGACACACAGATACAAACACATCCCTCTCTCCTAAACCTTCTTCCAGGACACACTGATACAAACACATTCCTCTTTCCTGTACTTTCTTCTGTTCATAAAATAACATAACTTAAAAGTTGGACGGTAGTTTTTGTTTATAACCAGATTCACACGTTCACTGAAAATAGAGAGCAGAATCTGTTTTAAGGTCGAAGTAATTCACACGCTAGCAGAAACGTATGTTTACCCATTATGCTTTATGGGTAACATAAACGAAAAACAACTGATTAGCAACATATTTTATTTTCATTTTGATAAACAGATCTAAGAATTAATACCACAATGGATGATTTTAAATGTTTGTGTAATGTCACGAAACAAACAAAAACAGAATAAGAATGACACACAATTCCCATTTAACGAGTGAGTTCAATAGTATCACAACAGTAGATGCAGCTGTCTGCTATTATCTCGCTTTGTAGATGCATGTGTATTGAATTGGTTGTTTAAGGCGCATGCACGTTAATTTAGTCAGTTAGTTTTAGGTTTTGATCTTGTCTTCCACAGACCTAGCCAGCCCGTAGTGGAAAATATATGACTTGAATAAAAAACTGATCCAGGCCATAGGCTGGAAACAGTAATGGATGTAAAAATCTTGTTTTCCAAGCTGATGTTGTTGCACATGAAAGGAAAGCTGAAGTTATTTCAAGTCACGATAAGCGGACACCACAGTTGAGGCTGAAATCTTGTGATTTGTTTAGAGCTTATCACATGATAACATTTCTGCCTTGCTTTGGTTTCTTGACGGACTTGCAAAGCCACAGTAGGAGTGATAAGAAGTAACTGGTTGTTATTTGATTGCAGAGGAGAGTCTGGCTCATCGCGTGTGTCTGCTGCTCATCGAGTTGCACTTATGTACTCACCAACCAGAGAAGGCACTCACTCTCATCGCATACATTGAGAACCAATTTGTGCTCACTGAGAGTTCCATAGGGGGTGAAAAGGATATCAAACCTTTAGAAAAAGAACATAAGGAGAAGAAGGTAGAAATATTGTGCAGCGGAATTAATATAGCACTTAGATTTGTAAAAAAGGGGCAGCCTGGCTCTCTTAAAAACTTATTTTTCTAGTTTATATCAAGGTTATTTGATACATATTAATCAATGGGGAAGAAAATTTGAAGAAATGCACCTGCATTATCTTGAAAAAATAAATAGCAAAAGCCCATTAATAAATTAAAATCATGAACAACCTCTAGCCACAGGCTGGATTTGTCTGGAACATAAGCCTCTCCAAACTATCTTTTTTCTCTACCACCTCTCATCCTCCACCATGACCCAGTACTCTCCTCTTTCCTCCACACTCCTCCTTACTCCCTTCAGTTATCTGTGGGTGTATACCATTACATCGCAAGTCCATTACTTCGCATGACCATTACATCGCATTTCGGTACAAATACATTGCAGGTCCATCACCTCGCATTTCCCCCACCTCTCTACACACAGCTAACCCTACTCTGACGTACAACTAGAGATGACTTGTTGCAAGGATAGTGTGCCTGACTCTCAACTCTAAAGCTATCCAGGAATCGTCCCGTGCCCAGAGTCATTTTCCCTCACATTTTAAGGCAGAGCCTATGATGGACGTGCGGAAATCGTAAAAGCATAAATAATAGCTTTGGCTATTTAATTCTTAATATGCAATCTCGTACAATTATAATATATGTACAAATGGCAGCAATAAGCCAACTACTGAGTCGAAGATGGCTGCGTTATCTGATAGCTCGTGATCTTAATATAATCACACACTTGTAGCCGACGATTTCCGCACGTACATCATAGGCTCTGCCTTAAAATATGAGTGAAGAATGACCTTGGGCACGGGACGAATCCTGGATAGCTCAGTGGTTAGAGCATTGGCGTACTAAGCCAAAGGTCCCGGGTTCGAGTCCCATGTACAGGTGTAATTTTTCAATTTTCAGAATATGATATCTAGATGGAGTAATCCTCACTAAAAGCATAAATAATAGCTTTGGCTATTTAATTCTTAACTGTATTAACCTTGTTCCATTCAATTATCCCAAAATTATGCAATCCCCGATTTTAAAAGTTAAACTAATATGAAAATAAAACACGTGCCTCACCATGTTAGAGACTCATTCAACTCGATAGCGCATGCGCAGAACCTCCCAACTCGGCCAACATGTTGGGTTGGTCGTTTATTATCTCCAACAAATGATCCAAAACAACTCTTTTCTTTGACCGATTCTCCAAACACCAATAAGTTGGGAATACGTTAATATTGTAACACAACTTGTTGGGATCGTGTTGGCCAACATGTTGTGTTAGAATATAAACTAGGCTTTAGAGGGGAAAGTCAGGCACACTAACCTTGCAACAAGTCATCTCTAGTTGTACGTCAGAGTAGGGTTAGCTGTGTGTAGAGAGGTGGGGGAAATGCGATGTGATGGACCTGCAATGTATTTGTAATGGTCTTGCGATGTAATGGACATGCGATGTAATGGTGCCCACCCGTTATCTGTCACTTGGTCTTCCTCCTGCCCTCCTACCCCCCACCACCATATCCAACATCCTCCTGGTTATCCTTTCCCTCTCCATTCTCCTCACATGACTGTACCACCTTAGTCGTGCCTTCTCTATCCTGTCCTGTACTGGCTCCTCCTTATCTAGTCCTTTCACCCTTTCATTTCTCATCCTATCCATTATTGTTACTCTTAAAGTACTTCTCAAAAATGTTGTTTAACAATAAATAACATGTGGAAAACTAGGCCTACTCCAAATTGTTGAGATTCAAACCTCAACCTCCCTTTCGTTGACAATAAGGCCTACTGTAGGCATGATGTCTCAAACTATGCCGAGAGTCATTTTTTTCAAAATTGTTTTCCACTTTCTTTCTACACAAAGTGGGTTCATTTCCTCTGAATATAACCTTCTTTATCCCTAAAACCGTTATTTTAATTAGTACATAAGCGTGTAACCCGAACGGGTAGCGAGACGCGGTGGGGAAAAAAAACCTGTGTCAAGGTGGGAGTGCAGGGAACACAAGTTAAGGACATTGTTTTTACAGATTCTATAACTTTTTTTTTCCCCAAAACAAATAAAATACTGTTCTGGTACCAACATAGAGTTTAATTTTTTTCCTGTAGTTGAATATCTATCATGAGCATATAGGCATTAGATGACAATTTTTTTTAAATGAAGAGAAAAAGTCATCATTAAATTCCAGGACACCCTTGACACATATTCAACAACTATTCACAATGTGAAGAAAATTAAACACTGGTGGTTTCGTTTTGCCAAAAAATGTTTTGCTATAAAAACTGCTCTTAACTCGTGTTCCTTACACCTCTACCTTAATCAACATATTTGTTTGGCTAAGACTATAAACAAATGCAAAGTTCATTTATCATCTCATTCAAAGCAAAGCCGAATCCAATGGGTATAAAATATTCTTAGAGCCAAATTAAAGATTGGATATATATTTTTTATATTTAATATGTAGTAGCTATGTATATTTATCTACTATTAATAATCAAATAGGTCTATGGCTTACAAACTTTTAAATATTTTAAAATTATAATGCAGTAGCACAAGTAATTTCCATCAGACAGAAACAAATATTTCCTAATATCTAGCTTCAACCGACCGACATTCGAGCTCAACTCACATCGTTGGGATTTGTTTTAGCTATGTTATTTTTTAACCTTTCTTCAGGTAAATGGAAATGTAGTTTCTTAAAGTTTACATTTCTCCCTATTGTATACTTACACTTGAGTGTTTTAAATTTCTCCTAGCCATAATAGCTATGTTTCTTCAGTTTTATATGTCTGTCCCAGCCTGTTTCCATGGACGCGGCGACCGAAGCATTCCGCATGAAGCTGCTCCAGTTCCGATGCAGGTGCTACCTCATGACCCACGCTCTCAAGGCTTGCAAGAGGGAGATAAAGACTATTATAACGTCTGGGGGACTTGTGAGTGAACCTTCGCGGCTATTCACATGAACGATAGCTGCATGGTAGTCGTCATGAAGGTCCTCGTGGCCGGTGTCAAACCTTAGTGTCTCCAGACTTGAACCACGTTGATGAAACCGATTTCAATATTTTACCTGCCATTTTTGACTTGCAGTAACAGACAGAATTCCATAAACAGTCATATAAATACACTCAAGTCTGTAAAACTGTTTTATTTCAAACACCGGTCGTGAGAGTCTGTAACACAAGTATATTATTATGTAACGGTACTTAAGCATACCCATATGCAAGAATCTATTCTTGGGCTCCAAAATTCAAAATAATTTTTATATTCACATCCCTATGGGGTGTGCATCTCATTTAAGCCCTATATAACAATGAGAAGAGTGTTTCCAGGGTTAGCAAAACTTGTTAAAACTGTACCTCTTATATGTTCTCTCGACCTCTTTGAGCAGGCCCAAACTTTGGCCTAGGCAACTGCCTAGGGCCCCAACCTCATAGGGGGCCCTGGCGCTGAAGGCGCTCTTTTTTAAGTGTGACAACAATCTCAACAAAATTCTACAATCTTGTTCACTTTTTTAAATTAATTGAAAGTATTTTATTTTAGGTGGAAAAGTAGATTATGTTTGAGTCTTATGTCAACAAAAAAACTGAACGAGGCCCAGTAAAGAAAGAGTAATAAGGAGAAATTGGATAGGAAAAAAAAGTGTCTTCAATGTAAGAATTTTAATTCTATCAAGGCATACTTTTATTTATCTTTAATTATCCTTAAGTGGTTATTTATCTTAAATTTACTATTTCCAACGGTCATTGCATTGCGTCGAAGGAAACCAAGAATAATAATGCCTGTACATTTATTTTATAAAGAAATTATTATTATTAAACTGGAGTTTAATTCGTCTTATCATCCTCTATGAGATTTGAAATGGCCGCCCTATACAAGGAGTAATGAAAATGACTCCAACAGTGGGGAAGGGGGAGAGCAAAGAGGAAGCGTGGCTTGTTATGAAGAATCAAAAAGGACGCGGACTTGTAAAGAATTCAATGGCATAAAGCAGTGTGTTAATTACCAGTTTTATTTGTGTCAATTACACAAAAAGTATCCCAAACGACAGGGAAAGATGGTACAACTACTTGGTACAGTTTTTTATTACTTCCAGACCACGGCTGTGACCTACAAGTGAGTTGATCTGATCTACTAACATTTTCAACACAGAAGACAACACAGGACTCCATTAACATGAGGTGAAATCAATATAAATATTATTCGTGAGTCATCCTTCTTTTTCTTTTTTTGCTACAATTTCGACTGGACTTCATCAATTTTTTTTTATTTTTATTACTCCAAAATCAAAGAATAATATTAATTTCAACTCAACACACTAACAGTAGAATTTTCCCCTAAACGTAATATTCTGTTTCCACAATTGACTCTATAAATGAAACCTTTTATTATCGACTTCGACAAAATGCAATAACCTTATTTAGTATTTTTTTTTTTTTGTATCCACCGAACAACCTCATTGAGGAAATTGATCATAATGAATGTGTATAGTATTTATATATTTAAAGAGTTCAAATTTTTTTTTTATTAAATATATGATTGTTTAGTAAGTCTGCTTGGACAGTAAAGGTTACATTTTTTTTTCAACATGACCCAGAGGTCCTGAGAGAGTCCCGTGCTCAAATTTGGTCTTTTTGTAGTATTATAGTTATTTTTTATTTCCCCCGAGTTAATTGTAGTAACAAGTAAATGATATTATTTAACCCAAATATTGTAATCACACTTTTTCAAAGATGAATGCTTGATGTAAATAAATTTATATATATTAAAATTTAATAAAAGGAAATTTAACAATAAACAAAGATAACTGAGAAGAGTTCACATCAAACCGTTTCTAAGTTGAATTTGTTCTTCGCCGCTTCCAGTTTCAGACCCAGTACCAATTGCATCAGCTAATGACGATTGAAGCGACGACCATCAACAGCAAGCATGTCTGACTGTGACAAGCTGCCTCAAAACCTAATCGGCAAGACCCTGCAGCAATCATTGCACAAGATTCTGAATATTCTGAATCGTATGTGGCTGCAGGTTTTCTAATCCCATCTGTTAGTGACGATCCTGCCGAGTGGATAATAGATGATGGTACCCATGAATACCTCACCCAGCATGGTGTAAAGCAAAACATGGATACCGATTTATCTTCCTCAAAGCACTAGAATGCAGGTATAACCTGGTACCTATCCCTCTCACTCTTTAGCCGAACATTGCCTAGAGGTGAAACACAACCTTGGCTACCGTGTTTTGCGCTCCTTGTAAGATCTTTAGAAAATCGGGGTCGCTAGCTAATCAAGGATACAACGACTGGAAAAAACGCAGGTCAAAGTCTGAAGGAACATTAACATTTGGACATGTGTGACACTTATTGAGGAAGAATGTTGGCAGTAGAGTTGAGACAAAAGTCTCGTTCTTCAAATGGAAGACAAAATAAAATACTGGCAGGTGGTTCTGAAGTGCATTGGGGCTATTGTGAAGTCACTGTCTGTGCGAGGATTGCCGTTTAGAGGTTCACAGGAGAAATTTGGATCAAGAAACAGTGGGAATTCTTTCATGATCCTAGAACTTTTGGCCGGATTCGATCATTTTTTGGAAACGCATATAAAACACCACAAAAACAAAGAGTGCATTACATCATATCTCTCATCCAGAATGTGTGAATAAATTATCACTCTCATGGCAGAAAAGGTCATAAACACGATCGTGACTGAGACAGGCATGCAAAGTATTTCTCCATCTGTGTCGACTCAACTCAGGACATTTCCCGCATGGATCAACTCTCGTTCAATATACGATATGTCTCTGCAGAGGGATCTCCTGTCAAATGTTTCCTAAAATTAATATCAAATTGTGCCCATAAAGCAGAAGACCTGGCTAATATTCGTTCTCGAGACCTTGAAAAATCATGACTTGGATATCAACAATTGTTGCGGACAGTGGTATGTATGACAACATGAGCAACATGTTGGGTGTATATTCTAGTCTTCAAGCAAAAATAAAAGAAGTGAATCTGTGCTTACTGTTCGGCTCACTCTCTGAATCTGCGCTTACTGTTCGGCTCACTCTCTGAATCTTGTCGAATCATGTGCTGCCGAGTGCTGCGAGACCACGATATCTTTCTTCGGTACTTTGCAGGAATTGTACAATTTTTTCTCATCCTTGACAAACAGATGGGAAGTTTTGCTATTGCAACTGAAGCCAAATTCAACAGTTGTGAAGAGCCTTCCTCGGACATTATGGTCTGATCAATACAATGCCTTCCGAAGTCTGTTGCTCCTGGGATTATATCATGCCAGCTTTTCTTAAAATCGCCAATGACACAAATGAAAAACCAGCTACGCGCTCTCAGGCTTCAGGGCTCCTTAATTCACTCAACTCTCCATAAACATACTTCCTGACCCTACTTTGGAAAGACATCCTGAAAAGATTCAACAGTGTGAGCAAATCTCTACAATCTGTGAACATCGAACGGGGTACAATCACTGAACTGTATCATTCCTTGTTAGGATACCTAGAAGAGATAAGAAACGTCTCTACCTTTGATCATTATGAGATGAAAGCTGTAAAAACATGCGGTGAAGATACTTATGCATATGACACGAAAAGGAAACGTAAGCAAAAAGTTCAGATTGACGAATTAAAGAGAAACGAGGTCAAACTTTCCAGCAGGGAAAGATGAGTTACCATTTTCAACGTCATTATCGACAGCTTGATTACAGAACTACAGAGATGTTACTCTGCTTATGACAAGTTAAGTAAAAAGTTTGATTTTCTCACATAGCTTCATAAGTTAGAACAATAAGATATCTGTGATAGAGCACGGAACCTGGAAGCCCTCTATTCTGGGTATTTGGACGGAACTTTGGAGAATTAGTGTCTTCACCTGCGAGCCCATTTTTCATCGACTCAGATTACAGGGGAGGAACAGACTTTTCATCATTGAAATTGTACAAGATATTCCTGGGAAAAGGCTATTTGGAAATGTATCCAAACTTGGAAATAAACCCTAGGAATGTTGTTGTGTACACCAGGGTCAAACTGCATGGCAGAACGCTCGTTTTCGGCCTAAAGAGTGAATAATTATTTGGTATCTACAGAAAAGAACAGGCTTAATTCACTCTCTGTGCTGTACATAAGAGTAAAAAATTCACCAGTATGTGCCTCTGTGGACTACGAGGTCATCCGTTTCTTTGCAGAAAAGAGTTTGTCGAGCTGCAAAGTAAATTGTAAACTTGTAATTAAATGTCAGTGTGTGTTGTGATGTGTACAACAGTACTGGTCTAGTTACTTGTAGGTCAAAGTATGAGTAGGTAAAAAAAAGTTTTTTTTTATATTATAAAAAAGGAAGGCCTGACTTTGTTAACCGCCTAGGGGCCCTGGGTCCCCTAAGTCCAGGGCTGCATTTGACCAACTATACATAGACTCTGCTCTACATACCTCACATGGGAATATTGATACCTGACCAATGCGTGTTCTACTGAGTGATATGTATTACCACTCTATCCCCATTTGACCAATCATACATAGACTGTGCTCTACATACCTCACATGGGAATATTGATACCTGACCAATGATTGTTCTACTGAGTGATATGTTTTCTACCACTCTATCCCCATTTTACCAATCATACATAGACTCTGCTCTACATACCTCACATGAGAATATTGATACCTGACCAATGCGTGTTCTACTGAGTGATATGTTTTCTACCACTCTATCCCCATTTGACCAATCATACATAGTCTCTGCTCTACATACCTCACATGGGATTGTTGATACCTGACCAATGAGTGCGCTACTAACTGATATGTTCTCTTCCACTTGGACCCCATTTGACTACTGAGTGATAAGGACATATAACACACACACTGTACAGTTTAAACTAGCTTTGCCTACTTTGGTAACACTTCACAACACACTACTCATAACTTTATTTCAATATGGTTAATTTAGTTTAAGCTCACACCAACTAAATGATCAAATACTTCATCTGGAATGACTGGAGTATTGCTAGTAATGCTATGGGTTTTGGGCCTGGGAGATTAAAATATAATATTTTTTATCAATTTTACGCATTTAATAAGGTTTCATCCCATTGCTCAAACTAACAGGCTTGGAACATATTAAAATGTATGTTTTATGCCACCTAATACACAATAAATATTCCTTTTTGTCGCATCATGAATACTGTATGTGTGCACAGTCCACTTACATCGGGAATGAGCCGAAGGGTTTATTGGTGTGTTTTAGAACATGGCAGCCGTGTTCTTGAAAGGTAACCTGGAATACCAGCGCGGCAACTACAGGAAGGCTATCAAAGTTCTTAACTCCATCCCACCAATCAACCTCTCTTTCAAGTAAGTAACTTCCTCCGAACATTGGTGCAGGCTGGCCAACTTACACAACTCTCCGGTATCCTTATGGTCGTCTATTTTGATAGCTTATAATAAACTAGTAACCATAGTAATTGGCGGTTTAAATTATGAGGGCTAGCCAGCACTTACCTGAGGGAGGATGGAGTAGAAGTTGTAAAATTATGTTTCTATTACAACATGTTGTTCAATTACTGCAAATTTTTGTCGTCATTACAACAGATAGTTAATAATTGAAGATACATTTGAATTTTTGCTGTAAATATTTTTATTAGTGAAGCTTTTTATTGTATTTGGAAGAAGGTACAGGAGAGGTGTATAGAAACATATAAAAGAAACTAGCACAATATGGCTTTTATGATGAAAAGAACACAGTTCACACTTTACATTGCTGCCACTGGACAAAGAGGTAATGGTTGCCTCTTAAAGAAAATTGATCGTCACCGCCCATCGGATTTTATTGGAACTCGTCAGGGAGGCATGTGAAACGTGCAACACAACTTTCTAAAAGAAGAAACAAAAAAAAAACTAAATGGACAGAAAGGAAATGAGTAAAGAATTATAGGACACTTAGGTAGGAACATATAAAAGGAACAAATAACACAAAGTACAAACACAGTTTGTTTGTTCCTTTTATATGTTTGTATCTAAGTGTCCCTATCATTCTTTACCTTTCCTCACTTGTGTTTTCTGGTTTCCTCTTTGAGGAAGTTGCATTGCACGTTTCACACTCCTCTTTGTTGAGTTCCGATAGAATGAAACCTAGGTCCAGGAATTGGGCGGTGACAATCGATTTTCTTTAAGAGGCAGCTAATACCTCTTTGTCCATTGGCAGTAATATAAAGTGTGAACGGTCTTTTTTTCGTCGTAAAAGCCATATTGTGCTAGTTTCTTTTATATGTTTCTAACTTTCTATACACCTCTCCTGTACCTTCTTCCAAATATATTAGTGAAGAGTTGTAATTTGTAAAAGCCAATATTGTTTTTTCAGAGCAAAATAAAAGTTCACACATAATCAAAGTTAAATAAAACATTAGACATTTCTCATGCCCTTAAATACCATTATTGCTAACTTTTAAGCAGGATCATATCCTTAACTTTCCATCCTCTTTTAAATATTTGATTAGTTTTTAAAATGTGTATGGTTTAATATTCAGTAAAAACACGATGACCCCTGTAAATCTCGCTTGGTTTGTTGCAGAGAAACGGGGGAATCCCCAGCAGTGTTGTTCTACAATAATATCGGCTGTATCCACCACTACATGGGCAAACCCAACCTGGCCTGCTTCTACATCTTTAAGGCCCTGGGGGAAAATGATGCGGCCATGAAGAGCCTCCCGAAACCTGAACCAGGTAGTTGTCGGTGACATGAAACTGTTATGCGACTTGGTTGGGAACAAACATTTGGTTGAATGAAATACCCGCATTGGTGCCTGCATGTTCTAAGGCATCACTCTCGTAATGGACTAGACTGTCAATAACAGGAGATTGAGGTTTGAATCTTGGTTGGGTATACTGAGGGTGGTTTTTACTAAATATTTTTACACTCTCCCTTAACATAAATATGAGTATACTTTTTTGAATCCAACCTTCCTCTTCCCTTTCCTAACACAATAATGTAATTAGTATATATGAGTAAAACGCAAACAGATAGTAAGACACGGTGCTAAATATAGGTTGAATGAATATTAAGGGTGTGCGAAGGTCATTTTTTAAATGTGAAGTGAAGTCAAAGCAAAGCTTAAGACATGTGAAGAAATTTCGAAGTTGAAGATAAGATTTTTGTTTTTGTCACTTAACATTACTTTCAATTTTTAAATCAACCATTAAGTAGGCCTACATCTAGGTTAATATAAAGGTGTAAAGAAAAAGTCAAAACACATCTTATTTTCTTATTTGTTTAAGAAAACAAAATAAACACACAACACAAATAATTATAGTATTTCACATGCATATTATTGGGCTTTAAGCTTTATAAAAACGTAGATAATCAAAATATTTAAAATACTCACATATACACATAAGAATTGCTCAAAAATAATGTTCAATCAAGGTGTCCTACTTTATAAATTGTATTCAGAAACGCAAGTTGTCGGACATGTGCCGTAAACAAATTTTGACGCCTTTCTGTCACTATGTTGCCTGCTGGTGTAGAACAATCTTTCACTATTGACCTGGGTAACAGGTATGCCCAGGTATCTAGCTGCATTCTTTGCTATATTATGGTAAGTATGATGTCCTTGGAAATTCTTCCAATGTGTATTGTAAGTGCCGAAGCAAAGGAGATTTGATCTTCGACTTTGACATTTCGAAGCTTTGTACATGCCTATTGAATATGGTTTGGAACTTAAATATTTACTGGGATATATTTAAACACAAACCAAAACTTGAGTTAAATTTTCATAGAACGAATCTTATCTGACTGCTAGAAAAGTCACTAGATCTACTTTACCATTTTTCTTCTTATCCCTTTTGTATTATTTTGGTTTCCTATTTTAGGAAGTTGCATTCCGCGTTTTACACTCCCTCCTGATGAGTTCCAATTGAAATAAAACATAGGTTGGGGGAATGGGCTGAAATGATTGATTTTCTTTAAGAGGCAGCCATTACCTCTCTGTCCAATGGCAGCAGTGTAACATGTGAACTTTGTTCTTTTAATTGTAAATGCCATATTGTGTTCGTTCTTTTTCATATATATATATATATTTATATTTATAAATGAAAAAAGAATGAACTATATATATAAGGAGTGTGCGAAGCTTCAAAAACTTACTTTTCAAATTTCCTATATCTTCTTCCAAATATAATACAATCTTCATATTTATGTTAATTTTTTCTTATTTTCTGCATTTATTTTAATCACAAATTAAATGTTTGCATAAAAAATCTAAAATAAATACTGTAAATTACATTTTGTGATAGTAGTACTAACTTAATTCATAATTTTATAACAAAATACTTTGTGTTTGAAATATATCATTTTGTAAATTATATTTAATACATGATTTTACATAGTTATCAAAAGTATAATATTTTTATTGAACATTAAATTATTATTTTTAAATATCCAAACTTCGTTTTGGCTTCAGGAATATATCATATTATTTGATTCGACTTCACCTCTAATTTAAAAAGTGGACTTGCACGCCTCTATTTTCTATCCATCTTTCCTGTTTCGTTTTTCAAATATAACCAGATCCACTCTCATATATTCATGTGTCAAGAAATGTGCTCTGCAGTTGTCACTTCAGATAGATATTATCAATATTCAATATGTATAATTATAATAATAATAATAATAATAATAATAATAATAATAATAATAATATAAGTTTAATAAAATCTGAGCTATGTTGACCACAAAAAAAAGTTAATGTTTTCTAAAAGGCCCTGCTACTAAAACCACACTATAATAACCTTTGGCTACCAGCTTCGGTGGCCGCATGGTCTAAGGCGTCACTCTCGTGTTAGACTAGACTGCTGTTGACAGGAAGATGGTTTGAATCCCAGTCGGGTGCACTGAGGGTGGCTTTTCCAAAATGATTTTCCACTCTCCCTCTACACAAATGTTGATATGCTTCCTCTTAATTCAACCTTTCTCATCCCTGACTCGCTAGCGTAATTCATATAACATGAACAGGTAGTAAGATGCAGTGCTTAAAAATAAACCTTTTGTTCAAACTCTGACCAAACAAAAAACTTTGGAACAAGCTTCTCTTTGATTTTATCCATATTTTAATCCAGGAGAGCCGTATTCGGGCCGGCCCGTTCACACGGTGGGCTCCAACAAGCAGTACGAGCTCATGTACAATGTGGGGGTGTGTCTACTCTACGGGGGACAGCCCACCCGGGCATTCGACTGCCTGACGGAGGCTATTCAGGTGTACCACATGAACCCCAGGCTCTGGTTGAGGCTGGCCGAGTGCTGCATCATGGCTCACAAGCAGGTTAGACCCCGAGTTAGATGTTCATGTGTACCATTACAGTTGACATATGAACACCTTATTGCTATAATAACGCAACAGATAACCAGATGTGTCAAGTTTGTACTCAACAACATTTAATAAAATCCAATCAATTTATCTACCACAAATCAAGGACTCTACAAATAGCACATAATAATATAATTATACTTTTTATAGAGATAGGTCGAATCCACAATTTTATTAATTCGAATCTCTAATTTGAATCCGGATCTTGGAAAAAATTATGAACATAAGAGGAACTATAAATATAATAGAATAATAGAAAATACAAATAATAACTAAATGTTAACATTATTTCTTATAATCCATTCATTATAACATTCATACATTCATTTAGGTGTTAAACACATTGATAAATTAACAGCTGGGGACTGGATGTTGTGCCTGTCTTAGTTCTAAGTTATATTATAAGGCATATGAAGCTATGACAGGCCTAGCAGGTCGGTAGTGGAAAATATATGGCTTGAATAAAAAACTGACCTAGGCCACAGGCTGGAAACAGGAATGGATGTAGTAAATCTAGGTGTTAAATTACTTGTCTGGGTTCTGATTATTAAGTGCATATAATTATAAATGGTTTTGATCCACCAATAAGTAGTATTTATGCTTTAAAACAAATGTTACCTGAAAAATTGAAGGAAAAAAAATTTTTTTTAAGGATTTGTGTCTCGAATTCAAAATTTTCTCGTATTTCTTGAGGGATTTGAGGTCCCATCTCTAATTGTGTGTGTATTTGTCATATTTATCGTATTTCTTCGTTTGTAAGATGCACCTTAATTTTCCACTACCACCAACATAAAAAAAAGCTTTGATTCTAGGAAAATAAATAAAAATAAAACACCAAATTACCCTATATCTAAGAAATATTTTTACCACAGAATTAAATTTACTATCACTTTAGTACCTTATTTATATTATTTTGTCTTCTATAAATGGGTCAGATCCACTATTTTATAAATTCACTACCTTAATTTTACCTTCAAATCTAGAATTTAAACCTGAATCTTGTAAAAAATTATGAACATAATAGAAAATATTAATACAATAAAATAAAAATAAAAATTGTAGTTAAATTATAAAAAAAAATTGTTAAAATGAATCATCATAACGTTCATACATTCAATAATGTCTGGGATCTGGTTGTTGAGCTTGTCCTATAATTATGTTGGGGCTGAACCACCAATAAGCAATATTAAAGCTCTAAAACAAATTAAAATTCAAAATTTTGAAAAAAATAATGAAATAAAATTTAATTTTGAATATGCTTAAAAATTGGAAGATTCAAGGAACCCATCCCTGGGTTTTTTTCTTTAAATTTAAGAGTAATGCATTGGTTTGTTCAAAAGGGCAACGAACATGATTTTGACATCCAGTCCCGTAAGAAAGACCTGGTCCAAGGTGTTGTGGGGTCAGGCATCCACCGGAAACTGATCCTCAACCCCTCGCTGTCTAACGACAACTGCTACAGCTGTGAGGGCCAGTCTTATGCCATCCCCGTCGCAACACTCGAGTTTGCCTCCCTTTGTCTGCGCAACGCTCTTCTCCTTCTACCAGACGTGCAGCCTGAAGAGACTCTGCCTGTCGTGCCCCCTTCGGACGGGGGCGAGGTTCCGGTGGTCCCGGCTGCCCTTCGAGGGCTATATGCGGCCCCTTCATCCCCAATGGAGCCCCATGAGGTGGCCAGTCTTCGTTGTTCTGTGCTGGCTGACAGCGCTTATGTTGCCCTGTGCCTGGGGGACAGTGTTGTGGCCCTGGGACACGCGCAGAACCTTCTCATGCAGCCAAAACTCTCCGGGGTACACAGGTCAGAACAATTCATAAGAGCTGGAACGTTTTAAAACTCGATCCCATTGCAACTCTTGAATTTCATTTCCTAATATTCAACTAATTAGTTATATTATATTGGTGAATATTGTCATGGTGAATGCTGTAATGGTGATTCTTGTGCAGGATGCTGGGCCACCTCTATGCGGCAGAAGCTCTCGTGCTAATGGATAGAATTGCGGACTCAATAGAACACTTGAACGCAGACCTCATCAAGGACCTCTCCCTGGTGCTCCCACCCAGTGACACCCGGGACTTGGAGCGGGACAAGGGGGAGGGAGAGGAGCATAAACCACTCAAGGGTGAGGGTGGTAAAAGTTGGCCCTATTCACTTTCATCTTAAGACGCTTACTTTCCCAGTGCTGCCTTATTAACAATATGTATGAGATTTCAGCGAGTATTAGAAACAAAACAACTTTTAGGAAACGTAACGTTGCCTTCTTTTGAGCCAAAGTTGAGTGACTTGTTGCTGGGAACCATCTTTGGCAACTCACTCGATAAAAGAGGTGTATAAATCTGATAATTCATGTGTTGGCCCACATTACTCTGATACAGTTTGTGCACAAGTTCTTACTACCCATCCGGCCTATCTGCATAGGACAAATTATTATTTTAAAAAAGTGCCAAGATTATGGTAGAAAGAAACACTTAAACAATACAAATAATTTTTTTTTTTGCTGTCAAACTTGATAAAATTTCACTGTATTATTATTGTGTGTGGTTTAATGGTAAGAGGGACAGGTTCGATTCTCGGTGCTTCTAGAATTTTTCTGTGGAGCAGTGGGTTTGTAACGAGGTCAAACTCAACCTCATGAGGACAAATGAGGAACTACTTGAATAAATAAGTAGCAGCTCCGGTCTAGAAAACTAAAAATTAATGGTCTTAGGGTTTGTTGTGCCACATGACACTCTCTATCCGCAAATGTTGGCCGCTTGGTCAGTATAGCTCAATTGTTGGCCTATGCCTTGGAGTTTTTTTTATTGTTATTTTATAGGTATTGTAAAGCTCTATCCAAAGTGGCAGCTGCAGATCACATAACATGACACATGAATATGTAAAAGTAGATCTAGTAACTATGAAAATTGGACTGTATTTATCTGGATAACTGCAATTCTCGGTTATGGATTCGGTGGCCGCATGTTCTAACACGCTACACTCTTGTTGGACTAGACTGGCGATGACAGGGAGATCGAGGTTCGAATCTAGGTCAGGTGTATTATTATTATTATTATTATTATTATTATTATTATTATTTATTATTATTATTATTTATTATTATTATTATTATTATTATTATTAGCACCGCGTCTTACTACCCGTTCGGGCTATACGCACTTACGCTAATGTGTAATGGTAGGGTGATTGTGAGATGAAATGGAGGACTCCTCACATTCACAAGTTGTGATTAATACATATCTTGTAAGAGGTGAAGGAAGGGTTTGGCAATCAGATAAATCTGTGCCGGGACCGAGGATTGAACCCCGGACCCCTAGCACAGAAGTCCAACACCTTACCCCTAGACCACCAGGTCACCCGGTCAGGTGTACTGAAGGTGGTTTTTCCAAAATTATTTTCCACTCACCTCTAAATATATCCTTCCTAATCCCTAAAACCATTAGCGTAATTAGTACATAAGCAAATAACCTGAACGGATAAGACACTGTGCAAAAAAAACCTTTTAAAATACTAATTCTGTCTGTTGAATAATTTAAAGAAATGTTGTGAATGCTTGACACACAATGCTAATGTCTATGCTATGTTTTGTGTATAGGCTGGTTCCCTCATTCTCTACCTACGGCCAGGGCTGTGCTGCAGTACAATCTGGCGGTAGCCTTCGCTATCAGGGGGGAGCTGGAAAAAGCAGGGGATACACTCAAACAGGTGAGAACTTCCCTTTTTATTATAATTGCATTTTATTTGGAGGAAGGTACAGGAAAAGTGGATAGAAACTTATAAAAGGGACGAACACACCTTTTTATTATAATACACTTGTGTCCTGATCATTCGTTGTTTGTATTATCCGGGTAATATATTTATTGAGTTGGTAACACAATTTGTCTTAATGAGAATTATCTATGAAATTATTGGCAATTAACTGGTTCATTCGTCTAGTATAAGTAGCAGAGTGAATCATTGGGTGACTTATAGTTTGCACAACTGTGGTGTTGTAAATAATTTTGTCCCTTTGCTCGACTTAGTCAAGTCAGTTACCTGCCACTGAGGGATACGGCTGCAGATTATTGAGTTGTCGCCTCTCGGGATTTTCTTAAAGTTGTGAGTGCTAAGTTTGTTCAAATCTAGTGTAGCGTATTATTTTTAAGTTTTCAATCATGAGTGTAAATAAAAGAAAGAAAATTGGTTTTAGTCTGGAGGGTTTCATATTATTCAAGGTAGCTCTGGTCTCGTTAATCTCAGATAATCGAGATTCTGCTATATTTAATTAAATAAATATGATAGAATTGTAGCCGACATTGGTGGTTTTAAATGCCACGAGCCGATTTCATTGGCTCCACCTACTGTCACTAAAAGTGCCACGATCCAATCTGATCGGCTCCACCTACTATCGCTAAAAATGCCATGATCAGATCTGATCGGCTCCGCCTACTACCGTTAAAAGCGCCTGAGCCGATTAGGTCGGCTCTCCAGATTTGAGCTAGTTCTCGCTTTATCTGATAGATAGTGTAGAAGTGTCATATATCACTGGAAAGAGAACATTTCCCTCTGTTATTTTATATAAGTTTGGCAACAAAAATCAACCTTAAATAGTTGTTATTGAAACTGGGAGTTTAGTACATTTACTATGGCGGACAGTCCCATACTCATTGTGTTAAGTGCAACACCGATTTACATACGAGCTGCATGGAAAACGTAAGTGTGACTCACATTCATACTGATGTAAATAGTTTTGTAAACAGTTTTCACATGTACCGGTTAGATTGTTCTGAGTTTAGGAAAATATACTATTTAGATTTTCATGTTATGTCATGTAAATGAAAATATTTATTTACCAATCTAAGTAAATAGGCGTAATTACTTTATAAATCTATATAATAATTTTTTTAATTAATAAATTATTCATTATAAAAGGTTTTTTGAAAAATGCATTCATTATGTATAGGCCTAAACATATATTCATGAGGTAAGCAATATAATAAATTTTGCTATAAGCTAAGCAATAACAGCCCAAAAATATCTAATGTAGGATATCAAATAAAAATTCTTGTAATTCCTATTTATAATCATATATATTCAAAACCTTATTTTCTTGTATAAAATTAAATGCACTACAACAAAATAATATTGAAATGTATATATAATAATTTTTTTTAATATGTCAATTAGCATTAGTTTCGAAAAAAAAAAAATTTAAAAAATATTAAAATTAAATTTAAAATTTAGAAATTAAATAATTTTAGTTAAATTGTATTAATTTATTATTATTAAAGAACAGTACATACAGATTAAAATAATAGAAAACTCAAAATAATCACATCATAAATAAAGGTTTGGTTAATTTTTTTGAAAACCCTTACAAAAATGAGGAAATAGCGGTGGCATTCTTCGCAAACGAAACCTAACAGGCCTCTGGCACTCTTTGCGCGTGAATTCCGGAATAGGCCTGGCACTAAAAGGGTTAGAGTGAAATCCTCGCCTCAAGACTTTTGGGTTCATACTATACCAGGTTCGACGTATTTTTCTTGAGCGATAAAAATCTGTAGCACAACTTTCTTTAGAGGGGAAGTAAAGCCATCATTCCCAAGTTGATTGTGGTATGTAAAAGAACACTGGAAGGTGTGTGAACATACTTTTCTTGGAAAAATTGGTAGGCCCTTTCGCTCTCACTCATAGAAATTCTCGTGTGCGGATACAATCAGTTGGTTTAGAAAGTGCACATTAAATAGCTCAAATAAATAAACCGATAGAATTGTAGATAATGAAGAACAAATAAACAAATGTGTTAATGTCACATGACATCTTCACAGGAAGTAGTAAACTGAACAGGAAGTTCACTTCAATGGTGCTGGTTTAGATGTTTCAGGATGAAAACTTACTCTGGTAGATTGAAGTACCCTTGAGATGAACAGACACCACCAACACACCAAAATACACATGCCTCCACTCATAATCTCAACTTTGAGGATTGCTATACTGCCAAAGTGTTAGAATTATTTATAAAATCCAATTCAATGTGCTCTAGACTTTATAAAAAGAATAGTTAGGCTGCATTGCATGTTGGGTCATCATGTAGTTCTCTGGCTACAAGTTTGACCGACATTTAACAATAGCAGAACCTCAAAGGAATTTTTGATCCACCGGAAAACTAAGTTGGTATCACTAAAGCTAACGTCCTCTTTATTCTTATTAATACTACTTCCTGATAAAGATGCCATATGGCATCGAAATTTTGAAATGTTTGTTAGTGTTTGTTACATTATGGTTATTTATGTCCTTTTCCTGTGTTTTTCTTATATGTAATTTGTTTCTTTTGCATGTTCCTATCTAATTGTCCTATCATTCTTTACCAATTTCCTTCTAACCCCTTTTGTGTTTTTTTTGTTTTCCTCTTTTAGGAAGTTGTGTTTCACACTCCCACCTGATGATTTCCAATATAATGAAACCTAGATCAAGGGATCGGGCGGTAACGACCGATTTTCTTAATGTACTGCAATTTTTACTAACAATACAAAAATATGTTTTAGCAACCTTATTGGCAGTAAAGTTGTTCTTGCAAGGTCAATAATCTGCTAGCCAGCTAGTAAGGAAAACCAGCCTTACTGTTAGAGTCTCTGACCTAAAACAATAGCATCATAAAAGATTTTAGGTGGGGTTGTTTTCTTCCCTTGTCGTGGGCCATATGGGGCACCACCGCAGCTAACGGTATAGGATAGTTTATTTGGCCCAGGTTTGATCATGAGGACCAATAGGAGTGTTTTCCTGGCTAATTTCAATTCAATCAGATAAACAGGACTTGATATTTTTGTTTTTTAACTCGCTTGAGCCAGGGACTCAATTGTGTCAACTCTCGGGAGTTTGTTTTATAAAGTATTTAACAGCACCTCGTGTTAGCCGCTCGAATAGTCGCCGCGGGTCAAATTCTTATAATGAAAGACCAGGGGGAGTAATTAATAGTAGTTAAATTAAATAATTTATAATACTGTCCTCTATGGCGGAGCTAAGAAACCGAAACCGATATTGGGAATTTACACGGCCACTCTCACACTATCTAAAATGCATGAGGTGTAGTAAATGTAATACCAGAAGCGAATCAATATTATAAATAATAACTTAAATATATAATCTTTTATTAATTTAACCAAACACAACGCAGCTACTACACGATCTCTATAAAACTATAAATTAAAAAATAAACATACATTCAATGCCGACCTCATTTCATTTGTGAAACCATTACGGTCATATACAGGCTGGCCACGAAAGCGAGTGTGTTAGCTGGTGTCTGTTTATGCGCATAGTATAATAGGGAGCCATTATCTCTTTGTCCAGTGGCAGCAATGTAGAGTGTGAACTAGGGGTGTGCCAAGTCCACTTTTTCAATTCGAAACGAGCTCGAATCGAATATAAGAAATATTCTCGAAGCCGAATCAAAGTTTGAATCTTTTCTTTTAGTTGTTTTATCCTTAAAAAATATTATATTGTGGTTATTTATATTACTTTATGCACTAAAATTGACTGGAAAATGTTTCATTGTACAAATGTTTGTAATACAAATCAAGTTATTGGTATAACATTCAATTCATTTACTTCAGATTTTTTTCCTTATGAATATTAATTGGTAATATGAAACAACTCAGAATGGCTAAATGTGAACATAAATGGAGTATTTTATCTGTCATTATTTTTATTGACGAAGCTTCGAAGCTGGAATTTGTTTCAAAGCGAAGTCAAAGACTTTAAATTGTGTTCTTCTTTAAATTGTAAGTTGTATTGGTTCCTGTTTGTATGTTTTATCCATCTTTCCTGTTCCTTCCAAATATAACAATATGTGCCTCAAAAAGTGAAAGGAGATTTCCCTTAAAGAAATAAATAATGTTTAAAATAAACTTAATATTTACTTAGTATGTGAAGTAAATATAGTTTGTGTGGACACTGACAAAGTTCATGTTTGGCAATGAATTTAACTCCGTTTTTCAGGTGTGGTTGTCTAAGAACGTTTCATGTGATATTCCTGTCCACGTCATCATGTTAGCTCTATACATTGAACTACAGCTAGGTAAGTGCACACCTTAAAATAATTGTTAGTAATTTTACTTTAACTTCATATCTCACTTAGAAAATTGTCTGCAAAAGTAATATATATATATATATATAATTAATTAATTTTTTTTCTCTTTTGGGGTTTTTGTTTTCCTCTTTTACGAAGTTGTGTTGCGAGTTTCACACTCCCTCCTGATGAGTTCGGATACTATGAAACTTAAGTTGGGGAATTGTATGGTAGCAATCTATTTTCTTCAAGAGGTCGCCACTACCTCTCTGTCAAGTAGCAGCAGCGTGAAGTGTGCTCTTCTTTTCTTTGTAAAAGCCATATTTTATTCGTTTCTTTTATATGTTTCTCTTTGAAACAAGGAAATATTGATTATGAAATATTCCTAAAAAAATATTCAAATTAATTGATAAATGACACCTTGACATGGGAATTGAACTCAGGATCTTTGGCGTAGCACTCTAATGTTCTGCAACTTAGCTAGCCAGGGATCATCCCATCCTCAGGGTCATTCTTCACACATATTTTAAGACGGAGTCTGGGATGGCCGTGTGGATATCATCGGCCACTAAGAGCATTTATTGATATCACAGCCACCAACGACTTGGCACGGATATCGTTGCTTTCTTCTAAATAATCCTAAAGTCGAATTGAAGTTCTAATATTTACTAAAAATGATATAATGCCGAGGAAATATATATTTTGAATCTTACTTATATAACTTTAGATGCTATAGGTAGGTACATGCAAAATTCACATTTGCGATAAAGTGAATTTTTACACTAATTCTACTGTCTTCACACAAATAACACGAATTTAAGGTTAATTAAACACAATTTCTTTGTAATTTGGGCAAATACCAGGACATCCAAAATAATTTTCAACGTGGTAACACTGGAGATAGCGCAATACCAGGGCTTCCATTTATATGGATCAGTGGCGGTCGGTCCATGTAAGCAATGAAAGCACTGCTTGCCTACTTTCAGCAAAATAATTATTATTCTATTAAATGAATTAAAATAACATAAATATTTTAAAAATCCCAAACATAATATATTTTAGCAGCATCTTTATTTAAGCTATTTTCAAGTGTGTCTGTGGGGTTGTCCTCTCCACAAAGCCCACGATAGCGGGATATCTTACTAAAAGCAATCTCAACAGTGCCTCCATGGCCTTCAAATGGCACGAGGGTCTAAAGAGAGGGAAAGAGGCTAAGGCACATGCGCATCTTATAGCTCCCCTATACGATCAGTAGAGGTAGAATAAAAGCAAAGTTTAAACTGCCTCTTGCTATCGCGGAATGAAAGAATTACTGTAAATATCAACCTAGTGCTCAACTACGCATGTTTAGGCCCTATTTAATGAGTACCACAAGGCTCAATTCTAGGACCTTTTCTGTATTTAATTTATTTCAATACATTCACAAGACAAGTATACCACGGAAACATATACCTATACACAGACGGCACTGCAATACTGACTATTCACAAAAACCTCCCAATAGTAGAACACAACCTGCAACAAGACTACAACGAGATACAAATATACACTCATGACCATTGGTTTTTTACATCCATTACTGTTTCCAGCTTATGGCCTGGTTCACTTTTTTATTCAAGCCATATATTTTCCATTACCGGCTCACTAGGCCTGTCGTAGTTTCATATGCCTTATAATCTAACCTAAGACTAGAACAGACACAACATCCAGTCCCCGGACATTAATTCATCACTGTGAAAGGGTAAACCCACATTTTACCAATGATACATTTTTCTACCATACCAGGAATCGAACCCGAGACCCGTAGCTCAGGTGACAGACACATTACCGACTGAGCTAAGGTGTCGGATCTCATGACCATCGTCTAATAATAAATTCAAAGAACACTAAAGTTACATATATCTATTCTCCTAAAATGCACAATACAAGAGTCAATATTACGCATCAAAGCTATAATTGTATGCACAATGTAATGAAAAACTAGACATAACAGACAGTCATACTTACCTTGGACCAATCATCGGCAAGCATCGTAAATGGGATGGATAGTTACAAAAACTTAAGAACAAACTAAAAGGATTTACTAGGTTTTTTACCATCTTGGAATGTACCTGAATATCAAAAAAATAATAAAAATGTATACATTATTAGTGTTACACAATCAAAATGTTACATTTGCAAGAAAACATCCTGAAAATTATATTTGGTACCAAAAAATGCTGACAAACAAACACACATTCAACATGGAATTCTACTTCTTAAACAATTATGAGTACAGCCTCATTATAGGATATTACCATTCCTATAAATACAAGCAAATAAAACCCATTGCCTTAACACCCACTCAATTTCTAACAAAGAAGTGTATACAATCGGCAAATACTCTAATTTAATTATTATGGTAAACAGGAACTGAGATGTACCATCCCCAAATTATTTAATCAACCACCAGCAACACACAGATATGTCCCTCAAATAGGTGTGTACCCAAGCTTAAAAGGGGAGGTCTGGAATTTTTTATGGATCTTTTATGCTTCAAGAAGCTATATGGAGGTTTTTTTTTTATTAATGATGTAGCTTTGAGTGTCCTTCTGTTCTGTGATTTACATTATTGTGTTATTACTTATTATAGACATATACTTGTAAACTTTCGTTTGTTAGCTTTCACTGATACATCAAAACAAAAGAACCTGCTACAATAAACTTCACAAAACTCTAAAGCTTAGTACACACGACACAACTTCTAGTAAAAAAGTTGGGCAAGAAATTGTACGAGACGCTACTGATAGCAATGAGTTGTATGTATTGTATACACTAAATAAAATTGAAGAAAAGCTATCAGTATTTAAGTTTATGTTTTATTAATATGTGGCTATAAAAGTATTAAAAAGTTGAGCTTAGTTATTCTTATGTGGTTTTTGTGACTGAATTAAAACACATTTTTAATGATGGCCATATCCTATCAAGGTGTTTATTTGAATATATCGAAGTATGCTAAAATATTAAATAATTTATTTACCAACATTAACTACTATACAATTTTGTTATGAGTACCTAATTTGTAACTACTAAAATTTTGGAACTAAACTTATGGGTATAGTTAAATTTATACTTAAAGTTTAAATATTCTTAAGTGTAGTCTTATTAGATCATTTTACATTTTATTAGTTTTTTACAACTTTTAATAGAATGCTAGTTGTTCAAAAGGGTCTTAGTCAATAAGATTTGATAGGGAATTTAAAAAATCATTGGTCAAGCTCTATTTAGGCCATATGCAAAGAACAACTTTTTTTTTATGTTAGAGAAATGTTTTTGGTTGATTATTTGCAAATCTGCTGTGGGTTTTTTGTGGTTTTTTTTATAAATTAGTAACTTTTACAAAATGTATTACTCTTTCAACATATTTTGAATACTACATGTTTTGTTGTAACCCCTGATATGAAGCCAAGTCGAAGTTTTACAAACTTAGCACATCCCCACAATAAAACGTATTTTACAGACCTTTATAAAAATGATTTGTCATAGCGAAACACTGATTTGTTGTTTTTGTTTCTATCCCAGGTCATGCCGACACATCTCGGTCTATCATCAAACAACACGCGCCGCAGTACCGGTGAGACGGTATTAGAACTTTAACTTGGTAACATAACATCACTCTATGGCGACTACTCAGCTGTTCTGCCGCGTTTTCCATCGCGAGCTTGACAGCTTTGTTACGGTTACCTGGGACTCAAGCTGGAGAGCAGCATAAAAACAGTCTTAGTTGGTGGTAGACAAATGTTAAAACCGGCCACTTCAAGGAATGTTATTGCTCTCAGCGCAACCAGAACAAAAACCAATTCTTGAGTAAATCAATAAATTGTTTCTATATCCCACATTAAGTTAATTGAATGGAGGAATCAAGAAATCATGAAATTTCTATTCATGAACTTTCATCAAGTTTGTTTTTTAGAGATGGGTCAAATCTTATATTTCTAGGATCAAAATCTTCAAAAATGTACAATTTTTGTTGAAGTGAAATACATCGAGAAAAACAGAGATAAGACCTTTTCAGTAACTGAATTATATCAATTTAATTTTCACATTTTTTGTTATTTTGTTATTTTCACAACTACATAACAATTCCTTTTACCAAATTGCTTAAAATTGTTATTTCAAGTCAAGCTCATCATAATTATACTTGGGATACTCTTTTGAGATTTTTATGAATCTCGAATCTCTTGAATACCATAGGATTCGAGCATCCCATCTCTCAAATACCATTGGATTCGAGCAATCTATCTCTCAAATACCATAGGATTCGAGCAATCCATCTCTACTTTTTTTTATTCTGAATCAAGCTCATGGAAACTTCTTATAAAGCTCCTGAGCATTGAGTTAAGTTGAGCTATTCTTGAATTCAATAAATAATTATATATATATGTGTGTGTGTAGAACCTTCTATTTGAATAGAAATCAAATTATTTATTAGAATTAAATACTATCTTGTTTTAAAATGAAAATAATACTCATATATTTATTTAAAAATGAAAGCCTTATCTTTGAAATAACAATAGCACCAATTTTTTTATTTTTTTTATTATTAAAAGAAAATGTGTCAATTGTACATTTTACAAACATCGTCCAGACAATTAGAGAGGAGAGTAAACCTCGACTCATCACCAGACACGCAATACAGGACAGAAATAGCCTTGTACAACAATCTAGAATTTTTCAAGCCTACAAAGCTTCTGAGTTTGAACCCAAGATTCTATTAAAGACTTGCGCGTTTATTTTTGAGTTGTTAGTTATGCATATAAATTCACTTCTCCTCCCTAATTTTATATTTCAGCCTTGAATTATTGCCAGATCCACTTCAGTGGCCGAATAGCTTAAAGCAGTGGTTCTCAAACTTCTTAAGTCACGCGGACCCTTTAACCAGGGAACAGCTCCCATAATGTAGGATAAATGATAACAAAAAGGAATTTTATCATAAATTTATAGTAGGCCTATGTTACAATGATAAATTAGTCATAATATATTTTTAATGAAAATATAATTACTATGAAAATAAAATAATGTAGGTATTATATTTGTACATCTTTAGACATAATATTTTTTTTTTATAAATGTAAAAAAAATTACAATAAAAATTAAAAGAAAATATATTATGTATTACATGTGTACAATGTGCATTTATAATTACTGATAATTTATGTGAAGAATAGAACTGTTTGTGTGACTTTAAAATAGAATTGAAATCTAGCAATTTTAATAACCATCTCCTTAAGTCTCATTCCACATTAAGACGATTTCATTTAACATTTTTTAATACCACAAATAGCAAAATAAAAGCTTGCTCGCATAAATAAGTTGTTGGAAAAGGCATTAAATGAATCGGTGCTTTTTCTGAAAGTGCTTTGTGCTGGCTGACGAGCAAACTAATATGAAAGTAAATTTCCAAATTTGGACACAAGGGGTGTGGCCAACCCCCCACTTTTTATCCTCACTTTCTCGACAGGATTTAATTTGGGAAGGCACCTCCATTGTGTTTAGTAGATAGCAGCAATTTACTCTTTTATATAACATTTGTGTAATATCTAAAAAATATATGAAGTTATGTCACGGATTCTCTGTACGAGCCTCGGGGACTCCTGGGGGGGTCTGCAGACCCCACTTTGAGAACCATTGGCTTAAGGCGTTGCTCTCGTGTTATACTGGCCTGCTGAAGAAGAGGAGATTAAGGTTTGAATCCTGGTCTTGTCTACTGAGTGGTTTTCCCTAAATGGTTTTCCACTCTCCCTCCACGCAAATGTTGGTAGATTACCTCTAAAATGCTTCCTTCCTCATCTCTACCCCATTAGAGTAATTATAAAGTGTAACCTGAACAGGTAGTAAGATGCAGTGATAAAAAATATTCCCAGAGTTTTAATTTTACTTAAAAAACTTGGTCACTCAAGGCTGAAACTTGGCTTTCTTAAACAAAATTCAGGAGCTTGAATAGTGTTTTAAAAATAGTATTTAATGTGACACTTATATTTTCACTTTTTCTGATAGTTCTATTTTTTTAATACTATACTACATTTTTTTTTTATTCCTCTTCTAGATCACACAACCATATTATTTTCATACATAATGATTTATTCGTTTAAATCTTAAATTAATCAAAACTTTTTATAAAGATTTAAAAAATAAATGAGAGAAATATGTATTCTAGAACTATTATGGAATGTTGGTAAAATCATATAGACATTTCTTATTATTTTTTATTATTTCTTATTTTCTGTCTTTCTTGTGTCTTTATCTGTTATAAAAATATTATTGATGTATTTATAATTTAAAATTGGTTGATCTGTACATCCTGTAAATTTTTTATTTGTAATTTATATTTGAATAATTAATGGTGAGCTTTCATCTGGACCAATTTAGCTTATTTTGTGTTTGTATAAAACAGGCATGTCCAACGCGTCGGTTGCGATCGATTACTCGATCGCTGGATGGATTTTGGTTGATCACACCATAGGCCCATAGGAATTTAGTCGTGAAAATGTAAAAAGCGTATACATTCAGTTGTAATATAATATGATTTCATTGAAGGGGAAGCATTAACCATTCCTATTTTTATTTCTTTAACCAGCTTACGTGAAAGTAGTTTTCAAATTAACCATGAGGAAGCCTGCATGACCTTGTATCACTTTATTTGTATTGCATCACTCATGGCCAGCCAGGAGTGAGAGAAAGACAAGATGTAGAGCCTGAGCTTTAAACTGAGGCATATTTTCCTCTTACCGTCGTGCAATAAGCTCTTTGCACATTAGGAGAATAGTTTGACGACCTCTGTGTAGCGAGAATGTCAATAATTTTGTAGTTCTTTGCGTTATTTTATTAATAAGTTATAAAAATGTGTGTGTGTGTGTGTCAGTTTTTAATACAATAATTTCAGAAAGCCTATAGTGGAAAAAAATGAGTGCCCACAAGAAGACCAAAATCATTTTCACCATGAATGGGGAAATTGAGTATTTCTTTGTGACGGTGAAACACAAGTGCTGTTGTTTAAGTTGTAACACCTTGGTATCGTTGTCATAAAAGAGTAACTGTGAACGCCATCATAATGATTTCCATCGTAGTAAATTTGATGGTGATTTCCCACTCAAAAGTAAAATTCGTAAACTTAATCTCAAAGAACTTAAATCAAAATTATCTACTCAGCTTCAATTACTGGCAAAACCCAGCTCACATTCTAACAATGCAACTATTTCATCCTTCAGGGTGAGCAACCTGATAGTTAAAAATTGCAAACATTTCACTGAAGGATTGTTTGTAAAAGAGTGTTTTCTTGTAAAAGCTGATAATCTTTTTGAAGTAACTAAGAATAAAAAAAGAGATCACAGCTGCTATCCAAGATCTTTAACCATCAAGAAACACAGTCGTGCGGCTGAACACAAAGAATGTCGTGGACAAGCTTTTAAAATTGTTAATTCAATTGGTTATTAAAAAATCACTACAAAGGCTCACTCTTGAGAAAGGGCATTTTACACACAAGATGTAAGGTGGTTCAATAGGCACAAATGTTTTGCAGTTTGTTGAGAGAAATATCCTTTTTGAAGGAGAGAAGAGATGAGCACGCTTTGTTAGAATATTAAGAGTGGTTGTTTGATCTGGCTTTCCCTGCTGATTTCACAGGTAAACTTAGTGATATAAACCTAGAGCTACACGGTAGAGGTAAATGCATTAGAGAAATGATGAGCATAGATTCATCCTACAAAACCAAATCCTAAGCTAATGATGACTGACCTTACAATCAATACCTTTGACCTTATATGCAGGACCATCTGGAAAAAATATTGACTTTGTTTTTAAAATAGAGAAGTATGTGGCTGAAATTGGTTATCTTATTTAAGAGTTAAAAAAAAGATTGTGACTTCCAAAAAATTGAATCACTTGTAGAGTACATGTCATTTCCATTCAAATCCTATGGCTATTAAAGAAATTGCCGTCAATATCAGTGAAAATTACTCATTACGCAAACTATCTCTTGAAAATGAGATACTAACTCTGAAAAATGACATTTTTCTGAAGGCCCATTCAAAAGATGAATCATTTTGGAAGTTTTTACCTAGACAAAAATTTCCCCAATTTGAGAAGATGCAGTCAAATTCTACACTTATGTTTTGGTTCAACTTATTTGTGTGAATTTTCATTTTCATATCTAAAAATGACGACAAGTAAGCAATGTTCCATCATGACAGATGAACACCTTCAGGATTCCCTGAAGCTAGCCCTCACCTAGTACTATTCTAGTATCCAACATATAATGAAAGAAATTCAGACCCAAGTGTCACACTAATGACAAAGGTAAGCATGTATTTTCAAATACATACTGATTTATAACAAACATTTCAGGTTTTGTTTGTTAGTATTTTTACCATAATGTCAGCCAAATATAATACGTTTGTTAAAGTTGAGTGACATTGGGAGGTTATGGTAGATCACCGCCAGTTTTGATACTGGATAGATCACAGCCTACTTGGAAGTTGGACATGCCTGGTATAAAGTATAGTCCTAATTTTCACAAATATCGTTTGTTCTGCTATCAACAGTGATATTTGTCAGTCCATAATTATTACGCCATAGATTGGCTACAACCAAATAAAAATGTAAATATGTATATAATTGTTTAAATTTAAATGATTGTGCTAAATAAAATTGGTTTTAAAAAAGTTCACAACAAAAAAAGTAAACATTTCATTCACGAAATTGAAAATTCATGTTTGCAGCAATACATAAAGAATTAAACTAACCTTTTAATATGATGTATAGTATTAATTTCGTTATGTTATTCACTTGATACAAAATATGTTTTTATTTTTAAATTAAAAGTGAAAATGGGTTTGTTATGTACATCCAAATAATTAAAATCTAGCAACACCCATGTTAGCAACATAGTTTCATTATTAACCGACTTCATTCTAGCTATTCTTTAGAGACAAAAAAAATTAAGCTCTTCTTTAGTGGGAGCTTGCGGTAATTAGTTTTATCTGGTTTCTAATAATCATCACATGACAAGGTCACACAGAAATTTCAACGGGTGCCCTGGAGCAAAGAAAGTTTGGGTGTATGGCTCCCCTTTCTCACAAAATAATTAAACTTAATGTCTTAAATTAAACATTGAAACAAGGATAGAAGGTCCAGGCCTACACACCAAAAAACTGTAGGTCTCAAAGTTTACGGTTAAAAACACAACACATAATTAGGCTAGGTAGATGGGCTGGGTTTTTATATATATATGAGCAAGTTCCCACCTACGAAGCTGGGAAGCATTACAATTATCGAGGAGAGCTTGTATTGCTCTAGTAACAGTGCGAGTAAAAATTTTTACTGTGTGTTTGAGCATGGCGTGTTACTGGTTTGTCAGGGTTGTTGTGGCTTTTCAATGTTTAATCAAAAATAGCCGTTTGGCACCATATTTCCTAACTTATTGCCTGGGTTTAGGTAATTTTTATTAAAACAATATTTTAACTATCTACATGAAAACAAAGAAGTAAAAGACCCCTTCCATTACTAAGCTATATTATTAAATTCCACAAAATAAAATAAAACGTGGATAATATAGTTTTTTTAGTAAATAGAAAGTCCATAATCCATAGCATGTGACTCCTAAACGCGATATAACATATTTTAAGACAAGCACTTTCTAAAACCAGTTTGTTATATCACACGACTTACAAATTAACCTATTCTCAAGGCATACCAATCAGAAAGTCTGACTTTAAGTAGGCCTTGCTTCAATAAAATAAAATTTCAACTAATAATTTGACTAAACAACGGAATTGTTCAAAAATCAATTTGATAAATAAAAAAAATTTGTATTGAGCAGGTGTGTGGGGTATTTCATGTCTCAACTAGAGTATTTAAAATAGTTTCAATTTACAAACATCTTTGAATTAAAACTACAAATATACCAGCACGCGGCCAAGGTCACACCCAAGAAATATTATAAAGAGCGATACGCTTCTTGGATACCTCTGACAGTGCTACTACACCAATTATGAATATAAAATTTTTGTAATTAACCTCACCCATGCTTTTTTTTAGGACGTTTACACCAACTTTCTAGAGTAGTGCAATAATTTCCATTAAAGTCAAAAATCTTAGATAAACTTTAATAATATAGGCCTATCTTATTTATGTTAATTTATTTGAATGTGCTAATTACTTTAAATTTGAATGTATTAAACTTTATTAGTTTTTTTTTGTCAAATAGTAAGCCTGCAGTCCTAATTTAATGTTCCCAAACCCTGCATTGTTTTAAACTAATAAAACTTAAATATAAAGTTACAATATACCTAACCTGTTATTTATAACTTTAGTATTTTAATGTGCAAATTAAAACACGCATACAAAGTGATTATTGAAAGGAGAAAAGAATAGCTAGGCCTACACTTAACAGGTAAAAGGAAACCCAAAGAGTAGTTTTTAAAAAACAAAATACTTTACAGTAATTTTGCAGCACATCAGGCCCCATTTCCAGTAAACTAATAGCGGAAAATCGATCTGATTTATGGTTAGCAATTTTCTTTACATGCTTGGGCTCTCCATCTTCCTTTCATTTTGTATTAAATCTGTCTCTTGGCCACCATTTCGTTACTATACATATATAGTATACATAACACTAAAAATGTTTTATCTCACATACATTTGTGAAGTAGGTTTTTTGAGTTTGAATCGAAGCTGATATTATTTGCAAATTTCAAATAATTATCGTATTAATTTCATATGCTAGTTAAATATGCTAAAGTTATGTTAAATATAAACAGGTAAAACTATTCCTTCCTCATCCCCGAGCCATTAGAGTAATTATCAGTATATATCCTGAATGGGCAGCAAGATGCAGTGATAAAAAAAAATACCATCACCTCATTACACCCAGCTGGGATTTGAACGCTGACCTCCCCATCACAGCCAAGCAAGCCGATCAACTTTTGACAACTTCGTCCAAGTTCCCATTTTCTGTGGTGTGTATTGGGGAAAAAATAAAAACATAACCACAAAAAATACTTTTAAAACTTTTTAATGCTTCCTCCCATGATTGAATAACTACAAAAGTTTTGTTTATGTAAATAAAGTAATCATTATTTCCATTGGTTACAATATTGTTGAAACATGTTTAGGAAACCATCTACATAAAGTGGAAAAGATTGTGAAAATTTTACAAATTTTGGCAATTATATTCTTAAGCCTAGGCGAATAAAAGATTTTCAATTTTGAATCAAATTTGAATCTTTGCTCAAATCAACTGTCTCAAAATACTTTAAAATGTCATTTTTTTTTATTAATTTTAATCTAATGTTTCATAATTTTTATATATTTAATTAGAGTTTAGAAAAAAATTGTTGTCATTAACAATGTTTAATTAGTGAATATCTATAAAAAAAAAGGATGTATTCAAAAATTGTATTTAAATGACATCAAATCAGAAGCTGTGTCTATTTGGATTTGAAGTTTCCAGTTTAACCTTCAAAATAATATTCATAATATTAAATCAAATACTAATTCCAAATCATTTTCAGCAGATTCAAATTTTAAATTTCAAAACTTAAGGCAGGCTTAGATATAGTCAGATTACATATAAAGGACCTTTCAGAAATTCCAGTTTCTAGTCAAGCATATTTATACTCTCAAAAGTGACCACTGCAGATCATCACTTGACATATGAATACATGAAAGTAGATCTAGTAACTTTAAAGTTGTCCTTCCTATTAAAATTGGAATGTAATAATGTTGGTTATTATTTTACCTACGATATTTTATTTTTCAAGATATTCGTGTCTATTGATATTTGAGAGTTCTTTTCTAAATAGTTGTTTTGGTCTTTTGGTACTTGATGGATATCAATCACTGTTTTAGGTTAAAAAAAACACTTTCCAATAATCAATATTTAAAATTAGCAGATTTTACATCTAATCACTTAACACACATAAGTCCCTGGAACCTTACTATAGACCATTAATGGTGAATAATCTAAAAGTACCCCAGAACCAAACTCGTAACCTCTTGAAGTAGTCTCCTAAGTAGGGCTATATAAATAATTCTGGGATTGGTCAGCCCTGGAATCTAAATTGTGTGCCTGTAGGGTTTTCACCCCTTAGAGCAAATTAACTTCTACAATTTTAATAAATACCGTATTTGGCCCAAGAGTAGCCCC